>JAJLTL010000023.1:0-108895 GCA_030568135.1 Vanderwaltozyma yarrowii
GGTTTGGAAATCGTATTCAGCATCAACAAAGATGGTCAATTAAGAGTCGTTGCCAAAGATTTGAAATCAGGCAATTTAGTCAAGGGTGAGTTATAAAGCATTTAGAAATAAAATAGTTTATAATGAAATTTAGTATTTATAGTATACACAACCACAATATATATATAATAGATATCTATGAAAATATAATAACAAAGTAATATACCATTTATTAGACACGTCTCGAGTCAAAACGGTAAAGACTCATGGCAGTTCCGAACGATCTAAGAAGAAAACAGTGTAGAATGATGAAAAATTATTGAGAAATGAGTAATATATTTAAATGTTAATTCTATTTGGTAGATTTTTTACTATGAGATGGTAGGTCTTTTCAGATAAAAGAAACCAGTAGCCATATATTTACTGGATACAGACTCTACTATTGATACTTAAAATGTCTATTGTTCATATCTTAGGTTTAGGCTCCATGGGAACTTTGCTCGCTACCGATCTTCTTAGATGTAGCAATGTATCCATCGTTCCATTATTTAGATCGAAGGAGAAACTGTTAAAGTTTCAAAATGAAGGAAAGTCAACAATTGGTTTACGTAAGTTATATCAGGAGGGCTCACCTTTGGTCACTTTCCCAATAGTTGAGAGTGCATGTCCAGAAACATTTAACCAATTGCATATAAAAAATCTAGTTATTACTACAAAGACTTACCAGACTGCTGAAGCAATCAAACCTTATTTACAGTATATTGATTCTAATACTAATTTAATATTGATTCAAAATGGTTTAGGTATATTTGAACTATTGAAAGATAAAATTTTTGTTGATAAATCTAAAAGACCAAATCTATTTCAAGGTGTTATTTCGCATGGTGTATTTCAAGACAATGGATTTATTTATAATCATGCTGGGTGGGTTGGTATGAAGGTTGCACGTTTGCCATGGGGTTCAGATGAAAACCAATTGATCCAAAAGAACAGTTCTATTGAAAATGACAAAGAAAACAACGAGCTAATTAGGCTATTAACAGCTGAACCGTTTTCTAAAGAATTCGGAATAGATTTTATGACATATCAAGAACTTTTATTAGGACAATTACACAAGTTTCTATTGAATTGTTGTATGAATACCGTCACAGCAATCGTTGATTGTGTCAATGGTGAAATGGCAGATCATTGTGAAGATGCATTCAAATTAATTCTAGATGAATCATTGGATATATTAAAATTAGCATATAAGCCATTGTTTGAATATGATGCCAACTATTCAAAAGATACTGTAGAATATCCAATATTGAATGTTAACTCAAAATTAAACACTGATCTCTTAGCAAAAGAGATCATACAAATTGGTTGTATTATGTGTGCGAAGAACAGTACATCCATGAGACAAGACACAATATATTTAAGAGATACAGAAATAGAATATTTGAATGGGTATATAATTAAACTTGCTACCAACATGAACCTACACCCAAGTGCTAGTAAAGTGAATAAAACAATTGTAGCATTTGTTAATTTACGAACTGGTGTGAACAGAACAAGAGCAATCAAAGGTGACAAGAGATAGCTACATGTCATCCAAATATATACATTATGTAGTTCAATAAATATACACACATACGTACACACACATCAGCAATTTATAGATGAATCCAGCTTACATATATATATATATATACATAATAATTATCAAACATTCTCCCCTCCGTTATCATCGTTGATAAAGAGGGCCCTTATCATCGCTATCAGAACAAAACCTTTCCTCCAATGTCAAACTTCCAATCTACAGAACTACCCATCATTTACTTATCATATCAAATATATATAAGTCCATCTGATTCTATTTATCTCGTATATCCTTGCATAGTTCATATATCACTTAATTGAATTGCTCAACTGTTCATTGGACTGGGAATGGGACAGGAACTGTCATTAAATTTATTACCACATTGTCAGCAAAAAATTTAACGACGCACATTATTCTCGTGACGACAAGGAAAATAACACGGCGAGAGACAAAAAAATTATATATGAAATCAAAATTTGAAATAAAAATATTATTCTTCTAGGAAAAAGAGATAAATAAAAGGTCGTCATATACTGTTGGAATAGAAGCTATATTGGTTAGTGAATTCGTTGAGACATATAGAAATTACAAATTAGTTTGTAGGAACACTTTTTAAAAATTATTTCATTTTCGGTGGAAGTTGCTAGTGAATTGTCTTCATATACATATTTTTATTGACATTCTTTAAAATTCCGTGGTTATTTTTTTTTTTAAGTTGAATTTACTAAAGAATAACATATTTATATTAACCTCGTTTCTATCAACAGTGTTGACTAATTTGGATAATTTAAGTTAGTGATACTGCTATTGTAATTTTATTAATATTAAAATAAGAAAAACAGAAGCTTTTTTTAAAAAAAACATTCAAAAAAGAAATATCACTGCAATAATAATCTGACGTGTATTAAGAAAGAAGCTAAGCAAAAAAATAATATACACGTAGCTAAGCAATAGTGAACCGTTTAATTAAGTGATGAGTGTATATAGTACAGGGACAGATAACAAACAGTTAGAAACTGGTTTGGGTCTCTCCAATAACCAAAAAAATGTCGAAAAAGACAAAAATACTGATAATGATAAAATTCATAAAACTGAGTTAGAAATTTTAAAAGATGAAATAAAAGTTTCAGTCGATCAAGTTCGTGAATTAGAGACAGTATTGGTATCAAAGGAGACATCAATCACATCTTCAATCGAAGATTTATTTGCAGCAATTAAGACGCTGGCATATAATCAAACAGTTTTGGAAAATAAAGTTGAAGATGCTTTAAAAAATCAAATGCATACCGATAATATTATCAACAGGTTAAGTAAAAATTATGAAAAATTAACAGAATCATTAGCAAGCGTAAAATTAAATTCATCTAAAGGTACGAATAGCAATAATCCAATTAACAATTATAACACTGCAAATAAATATTCTTCTTCAGCAGGTAATTCCTATAATGATAATTCAAGAAGAGGACCTGGTAGACCAAAAAAAGATGGGTCACCGGCATTATTTGATAAATCCAATAGTGATTCAGTAAATAAGTCATTATTACCTGTAGGTAATATTCAAATATCTAAATCCAAAAGGTATTTTGTTGATCCTAATATTAAAGAGGAACAAAATAATTCATTTGGTCTGAAATTGAAAAAAAAGTTATCGTCATCGGATATAGCTTCAAATCTTGAAAGGAAAAGAAGAGGAAGACCTCCAAAAAAGAGAACTGTAGATAGAGTTATTGTGAATATGGATTATGATAATGAGAATGAGAATGAGCTTGATACGGAAGATGCTCAAACAGATTCACAAGGGACAGACGAAATGCACGATGAAAATGAAGACGCTGATGAAGACAACATTCAGACAGATAAAATAGAAACACTGCAAGAAAACAGCACGAATTCTAAACTAGTATCACAAACAAAGGACCATTTACTATCCAGTCCTCCTCCTAAAATTAGTAGAAAGAATTCAACAGTTGATAATGAAAATGATGAATTCAAGGATGCAGATGCAGATAGCGTCTCTATAGATATTAATTCTAGACACGAAAGAGAATTAAATAAGAGACGAGACGACCGTGAAAAGATGCTTGTTAATCTTAAGTATAATGATAGAGATAAAGCCAAGTCGTTTATGCAATCTAATAAGAAATTATTACAAGCTATGAAAGATGAAGAAAAGAGGAAAAAATTAACACCCACTACCTATGGAAATGTGTCATCTGCTGGTGCAGTAAGTGCTACATCTCCTCCTGCTACTGGACAATCAACAATCAATACTCCAACTCCTTCAAATCATATTATAAACATGAAAGATTATAAAGCAACAGCCCTAGCGGGTACACAATCAGTGTCATCGGCACCTGTAACACCTAATGTTCCTTTTGTGCCATCTATACCACCAACAGCATCTGTACCTCCACCAACTTTATCAAATGTAGAGCAGGATACTGTATCCGAATATCTAGGACAAGCTAAGTTTAACGCCACACCTACTACACTGGCTCCTATCGCGCAGCCTTCTAATAAAATTGGTATATCTTCTATGTTGAATTCAGATGATACACAACCTTTGTCGCAATATCACTTTATGCATGAAATGAAATACAATGCCAGTTCGCAACCGGTTTCTCGTGATTTAAAACGGTCTAGATCTGAAGAAGAAGAACTTGAATCTCAAGACTCAAAAATATCCAATTCTCAGGCGCATAGACAGTTAAGAAAAAGAAAATCATCTTCAGAAAAAGGCGAGGGTTCAGGTGTATTGACAAGTATTATCAAAACACCATCAGCACAACAAACTGTAGACACTAAATCTACTATATTAACAGATCATCCAATTGAATTAATTTGTAGGGATGGACTGTTCTACCGTAGAAATTCCTCGACAACACCAATTACAATTGGAGAATATTTGGAATATAAATTTAAAGATAAAGAAGATGAACTTCTAAAAGCATCAATGGGTGATGGGGATTATGTTGAGTATACAAAACAAGATAGAATGAACGCTCATTTTTTCAAGCCTATCATTGATTTAGAAACAGAAAATACTTATAATATTTTATGTAATACTATATTGACCGAAAAGTATGTGAATAGTTTGGAATACTTTTTAATGGAGTTTCGTTGGGAAAATAACCTAGTTGGATTAGGTATGAAATTGAGAGAATCAAAAAGAACGTGGCAAAGACGTAAAGCCTTATTTGCATTATTTGAGTTTTGGAGAGATCAATCAAGAGAAAAGAGAAATTTCCCAGATTTTACGATCACCCATGCTGTTAAAGAAATGGAAAGTTATAGAATATTTATCAATAGGTCCGTGTCGTGGTTTTATAATCATATCACCTTATTGAAGATGATATTATATGATTTATGTGATAATATTAATACGCAATGGAGAGAATGGATGTTTCCAAGAGGCCAACCGATCCCAACACTTGGAGTAAATGGCATCAATGATCAAAACATTAACGAAGCCATAGATGCTATCTTAACTTTAGATTTTTTACAAGGTGAAAATAATGACATCACTACTTCCAAGAGTAAGAAGGGTAAAGATTCTCAGTTATTAACTGATTCATAAATTAGATTGTAATATATATAACGTTGTTAGGTTAAAATACTACATATATTTAGTTGACAATAAATGAAATTTTGGTGAAACACGTATTATTAAGGTAGTTGTTTTGAATAAAAGCATCTTAAATATTTAATAATAAGTAAATATATAATTGCTAACGTACTATCTGACTTAATATAGTGCAAGGGAATCAGATAAATGTTTTTTACAAAATTGCTCTCCCCATTAGATCCTCCTTTGTCAAGAGTTTTGATTATACAGTTTTCATATAATCTTCATCTAAAGCATCTTCGAAGGATTGATTATTGGAAACTCTTATTTTTTTATATTTTTTTTTATCCGGTGTATAGTTTACCTCAGTAGTTGTAGTATTATTTAAACTTAGTAAAACGTATGCAACTAAATACAATCAAAACAGATTTTTAGAATGGTAGTATAAACTTATCTATTGAGATATAATAAAAAAAAACATATATATGAGAATGTTTGACTGAGGGTTGTGTTTTAAGCTTTTTGGAATATCTTAATAGTTATTAGTACTAAAAACGGTAATTCTTGTACTTATTTGTCCCCCTCAGAGTAATTATACTCGTGTGAAATAGTTATAATGAAGTATTTGAATTAATTAAGGCATAAGGCAATAAATCAAGCTAAAGAAATTTCTGACTCAAACGTCCACTCTGATACAATGAACTGTGTGTGCAAAGAATACTACCAATTTAAGAATATCTATACTTCCATAAAAAATAACCTTTCATAGAAATTTTCTTTTCTTAAGGAAATACCCTATTAGGTAATGTTATCACGAAAACTTTTCTTGTTAGCATATTTTTGCTACACTTGGAGAACTTAAGATGTTTTGTCCAAATATCCTTAGAATATCACATTTTTCCCATAGGAAGGGTCGGTTGAACCAAAACCTTTTTCCTGACCATTTGCAAATGTATACGTTACTTTTGCAAAAATTTCTTCGAGCCTGGATCTCAATATTCCAGCAACTAGCAATTCCCCGCACCGACATGAAAAAATCCGAAACCGTTAAAGCGTTCTGCAGAGATCTCTCTCAGGGACTTCGAAAACCGAATGCTTTCTTTTCTGTTTTTGTCACGACGCTAGCTAGTGGCTATAGTTCTCGAACTTATTTCCCCCATCAATCACCAAGTTTCGGAAATTTCACAGTTTTTTCATTGTACTGGAAAACGGTTAATGTTTAACCAGCAGGATTCTTATCTTCGAAATGTGTAATGGAAGAGCTACGTGTCAGTAATAAAGTGTTCGTTCGTTTGTTGGAGGTTACAGTATCTTTTCCTGTTCTTATGGAATAAAAAGACAATTAAGACAGATTTGCTTTCACCTAAAAGCGGTACTTCTCAGCCATGTAGATACGATTCATTAATTAATTATAATATTTTTCTTCACAATTCTTATTAATTGCTTATTTTTTCATTCTAATGTAGTAGTATCTTTTCAGTTTTGGGTAATTTACACAAAAGAAATGGAACTTGGATAACCATTAGGCGTCTGTTTCTGCAGTTTTGCTCTTCTGTTCTCGTGAATTTATTTCTTTTCATTTTAAATACTTCGTTTCGGTAATTTATCCTTTGTACTGAGTTTACTTTCGTTAATGGAAGGAAATGCTGAGAAAACCTTGCTAGCAATGTACATTTTTTCAACGAATAAAGGTAATTTGTCTCATTGGAGTATAACCATTTAACAGACATACTGCCTTGTGTACATATATATATATATATATATATATATATATATATATAAATGTGTATAAAGTTAATTAAATATGGTTTTTTGTTACACAACAGAAGAATACCCAAAATAACCCACTCAAAAAGTATTATTTGGAAAATAATAGTTAGCATCTGCTTACAAGGTGACAATATTAATTACTAATTTTTTTTCTTAGGACAGATAATATCTTTTAAATAACCACATAATATTTTATAACTATGGGTAGCCAATCTAAATTACCAAGAATGAAATCTATCTGGTTAGATGAAGATGATCAAGAAGAAAGATTATATACTTTGCAATCTGAACAATATTTGGAAACTCCAAGTCAAAAATTACAGTTGGAAATACTTAATAGTGACGAAGCATTTTTGGAAAGAAAAAACAAAATTCAATTACCATTGACACATACATCTGATGATGCAAATGATAAACAATCAAGTGAACTAGACTCGATTAATAAGAAATTGAGGAAGTTGAAACTATTCAATTTTTTTAAAAGTAATGAGTTTCATAATGGTCTTCATAATACAAAGATGACAAGGTCAAATAGTGCTAAAATTTCACAACCATTTGATTTTCAACACATTTCACATGCTGGTGAATCAATGATAAGGACTCATTCTCAAGCTACCACTTCAAAAGAGAAAAAAGCAATTCCTCCACGTTCTTCCAGCAGGCCATTAAGTTGTGCTTTTGTTACAGAATCCATTCCAGATATTCCCCAACGTTCAGTATTTAGAAATGAAGAGTTTGTTCCACCACTACGTGCTCCATCAAAACGTTTTTCTGTAATACGTTCATTATCTATCGGTGCTAATATGACTTCGACACGAGTAGCACCATCGGTCGGAATGACACGCTCTGTGTCAGCAGCTGCAATTACAACAACAACTGACATTACTGATAGTCCGACTCCAGCGCCATTTGTCGCACCATATGTTGATTCTTTGAGATCAAAACGGTCTTCAAGACTAAACAATAATAAAACCTTTTACTTTACCAACAATATTAATACTAGTAATAGTAATAGTACACATGCATCTAGTCATCAAAGAAACCATAGTTATAAATCATCAGCTTCCTCGAATTGTGAATTTCTTCCTATACTTGAAGATCAATTAACTACAGATTTTGATCATCATACAGCATCAGACGTAATATCGCATTCTGAAAATTCTTCACAGTCATCCAATGGCTTTGAGGATTATGAGCCAAATACTCCAAGTTCTAAATATTCTGATAATTTTGCACTTCATGATGCTTTAACTTCAAAACTAAACAATCGCCAATCTACTATTCGTGGTTCAAAGATTCCTCAACAAATAGGCTATGTCAGTCCATTGTACATTTAAGACCTGACAATACATCATTCTCAAATAAAGTTTACTACCTCAATTGTAACAGTAGCCACTTGTTTTAAATTAAACACAATACTTGTAGATCAACTATTGTTTTTAACCAACAATTATAGGCCCTATGCTCATAATGAGATTGTTGAAGAATAAAACTATATTCCCCATCTTTTGTAATAATTTTGAGGAAAACTTTGTTTGCTACAATTTATAAAGGACTCTCTCGTTACATTCAATATTATCATATATAGGCACATGCATTCTAATCATTATTTTAAACCACACATTATATAGCAAATGATTATATATATATATATATGTTAATGTTAAATTATTCAACAATATACGTATCATATGGTAATGGTATCTATAAAAGGTTAAATCATATTTGTTTATTATCAGTTAAGGAGTCTACTAATTTATTAATATCCTGTTGCTGATTAATCAATTGCGATATTAGAGGGATGCAACCTTTGAAGTTAGTTTGACATTGTCTCAAAGAACTAGGTATAGATAAAGCGCCCCCAAACATAAATATTGGATCTTTTATAGCATGTTTTGACTTTTTTTGATCATCATTAGTACTTATTGACTTCTCTTCACTTTTTTCCATCTTATTCCTTCTCTGTCTTATCTCACTATCCCCATTCACTTCATTTTCAATTTTTTCTTCAGCTTCTGGTGGTATTATTTTCGATATCGTTACATGATTATCGGTTTCATCTATACACGCCGTCAATTCTCCTGTATATGATTGATCCCAATAGTCTCTACCGTATCTACCTCGAAGAGAATCTTTGTTATGATAATTAGCCCTACCTAAATTGCCATACCCTTCATTCATACTTTTTTGTAGTTGTTCCATTAATTCATCGTAAGTTGCTAACAATTCCAATAAACTTAAATACTTAACATCATCACTATCATCACTCATGATGGACGTCTGTATAAATGGGATGTTTAATTTGTTTCAGTAACCTTCGTACTACAAAATATTTATATCGTAACCATCACATCACTTAGCATATACATTATTTTTTCTTTAACGGTAGCAACAAACTTTTGATTTTGTTAATATTGAAAAAAAACCATATTTAATGTATTGAAGATAAAAATACCACATGGACGTGTGTTACAACGTTATTTACTCTCTCAGACTCAGAAGACTAATTGAATAATTGAATTTTTAACATGACTGATAGATTAACCCAGTTGCAAATATGTTTGGACCAAATGATGGAACAATTCTGTGCTACATTAAATTATATTGATAAAAATCATGATTTTGAACCAATTAATGAAGCAGAATCCAAAATGGCAGACCGCCATGCTACAGTGGCTAGTACTGAAGAGTTCAACAATACTATTGATGAACTTTCCACTGATATTATTTTGAAGACAAGACAAATTATAAAACTTATCGACTCATTACCTGGTGTTGATGTATCTGAACAAGAACAACTGATTAAAATTGATATATTGCAAAAGGAATTAATAAAAGTAGAAGATCAAAAGATAGAAGCCACTAAGAAGAAAGAAGACTTGTTACTAGAGGTTAATAAATTAATAACACTATTTGTCACTGGTATTTCAGACTCTAGACAAGCATCATATAAATCTACAACAACAAAACCAAAGATTGAAGAACCACCGGTAATAAACAATGATCAGTTATAATAATTAGTATTGAACTCACAATTATCCGAGCCCCAATTATGAAGGAAAAAGAATAGAATGATATAAGATTATTATAAGTCAACTGGAAGATCATTCATATAATAGTGCTATTAACAGAATTTAGCATAATATGTTACTTAACATGTAGATAGATTATGAAAATTTCAGATGTGACAAGATACTCAACTAAAAAATGATGAACAAAGTTAATTGATTACTGAGTGTGGTATTTGTGTAGCAAATATATAAGATACATGTATATTATATTGTATAAATTTAAGAAATATCGATTTTAATCATATGGTAATGTTAACGTTCGATTCTATAATAAAGTACGTAAAAAATTGAAAAAAAAAAAAAGCTGAATAAACTGTTATCAGTTCAAGTTTAAAAAAGATTGAAACATATCTATCAGTTATATTACTGGCAATATACAAACCGATTATAGTCAAGCAAGTTGTAAAACTGTATTTGATAACCGGCTAATTATAGTTCACTATACGTTTTTCCCTTATCCTTAGGCAATCAAAATATCAAAATATTACTTTAATGACAAATCCCATTTATTTCAGTAAATTTTTGGTTACGGAACAAGTTTTCTATTGTACTAAACATTCATATGCATTAGTCAATTTAAAGCCATTGGTTCCAGGACATATATTAATAGTACCAATAAGACCGTCGGCACATAATCTATCTGATCTATCTAAAGAAGAATCACAAGATTATTTTCAAACATTACAATTAGTACAAAATTTTATTAAATGGGAATACAAAGCAGATTCACTGAATATTGCTATTCAAGATGGGCCAGAGGCTGGACAATCTGTACCACATTTACATACACATATCATTCCAAGGTACAAGTTAAATAACTATGGAGATAAAGTATACGAAAAGATAGATAACTGGACATTTGAAACTGAATGGAAAGAAAGGAGGGACTCATATTTAAATATTGGAGGTAGAAACGGGCGTAAAGAATTAGCAAAACCTGATTCTCAACGAGTAGAGAGAACTAGTAAGATTATGCACGACGAAGCATTGCAATTGTCTGAGAAACTGAAACAGTACGTTAAAGATCATCCAGAGGTAAACAAATGGACAGCTTAACAGGCCTGCATTATTCATTTGGTCATATATATCTGAATATAGCATTGTCTTATTCATTCATTCATTCATTCATTCATTCATTCATTTATTTATTCATACCTCATCTCATCTGTCCATGCCATGCCTTACCTGTTTGCAATTGTAGCTTCGGCAAAGTGCAAACGCAAACTACTATAAAACGCACAAATGTATATAATAAATAAGATGGATGTAGTGATAGTATATATATACACAAGGCTAATATAAAAACGAATAGTTAATCCATCTATCGTTATTTTAATGTGTATGTCTTGGTTATCATGTAATGTATATATGCCCTTTAAAAGCATTCGTCATTCCCCACGGTTGTGCATTTACCCTCCTTTCACCATAACAAAAATTTTGGAAAACAAATCGATTTTAAAGTTATAAAACAATTTAAAATAATTTAAATTGATTATATATTTCTATTATAAATAATAAATATCAATTAAAACCCAAATAAACAAAAGTATACGTCAAACGCGGATAGGTTGATTGCTCACTTATTCAAATCTTTTAAACATTATTTATTGCTTTGACTTTTAAAATAGGTAACGAAACTTTTAAAAGCTCGGTGGAATAATATTTTTTTTGTCAACTGGGGCAGAAAACCGCATTATAGGGAATAAATATAGGCATTTTGGTGTGTGTTTTATTTTTTAAAAATACATATATATAATATAATACAACTGAAGTATACGCCGTATTTTACAATATGGATATTAGAGGTAGGAAGATGAAGAAGCCACCTGCTTGTGTGCAATGTCGTCGAAGAAAGATTGGTTGTGATCGTGTTAAACCAATATGTGGGAATTGTATGAAATCTGGTAAAAACGACTGTTTTTACCCGGACGTGCCGGGACAATACACTCAATCTTCTACTTACGTGAGTAGTAATCCTGCAAAGAACAATGGTGTTCCTAATGCTAGTAATATTACTACCACTCATCCATCTTTCAACAAGATGGCTTCCATGGCAGCTGCCGCTGCTTTGAGTGGGAATAGTTATCCCGTCAATGTTCCACGTTCTAGAGAAACTATTCAAATGATTCAACAGAATCCGGAATTAGCATCGATGGAACAGATTAGAGAATATAATACAAGGTTACAGTTGATGAATGCACAAGAACGTAGGGCGACTCCAACTCCAATTGATTCTGCGAAGTTTATTCCAAGAACATCCAAAATTTTGGAAAATAAAAGAGTTACTTCTGCCAATGGAGAAGATTTAAATTTAAATTGGATTCAAGGTCCTGCAATTTTTGATTTAACAAATACACAATATAAAGAAAACAGTCTACTGTCAAAAGAAATGGATTTTATTAAATTGAGATTGTTGGAACTTCAAGAAATTACAGGTAAAAATATTGACGTAGATTTATCATTCATTGATTTAAAAGATGGTGATAAAGATAATGATAGTAATGGTAACAAACGTAATACCAATGTTAATGATACAAATGATTTACCAACAAAGAAAAAAATTAGATTATCAGCAAAATCTGATGGAGCCTCATCGGTTGATGATATTAATGACTTTGAAACAGAATATTTAGATCCAAGAAATGTTTTCACTATCTTAAATTCTGTTGATAACGATCAAACTTCTTCAAAACCAATTTCAAATAACAGTTGTAAAATTAATGATATCCCAAACTGTATTTTTGATATTAAATTTGTAATAAAACGTGATAAATATTTGGAACAATTTTATAAAAATTTAGAAAACGTTATAACAGAAAACTTTATTGAAAATGTGGCACATTGGAATCAAATGAATTCAAATAAATCATTGATTATGAATGATCAAAATAGTTTAAGATTTCCTTCTCGTATAATTGTAAAAGATATTATTGATCATTATACTACTATATTCCATTCAAATGATCATAATGGTATAAACAAAAATTTAATACCATTCCTAGATACGGAATCATTAATGAATTTCGTTAATAAATCATTCGGTCGTGAACCAGAATTTCAACCAAGTTCATTGGGTATTTCTGAACTATCAACTTTGGGTGAATTATCCCTTTGTTTCTTATTTGTTTATGAATCTATCATACATATGTTTACTAAAGACTGGAATGAATCACTTAAGGCTCTGTTATCTCAACTGAATGAATGGATTTCGCATATTAAAACAAATATTTACATCATCAGAACTACATTAAAGACTAGGTTGGATACTCCAAATTCAATTGAGGCTTTAAACTTTTTTACCTTATGGAAATATTTTGCATCTATATCGAGTGATATCGATTACAGTGTGGATGGTGATGAAGACGTATACATGGCTCGTACGCTTTCTATAAATTATGAAAGCGATGATAAATCCAAAAATCGTCTTTGGAATTTTATATTTAAAAACTACTGTCAAAGACACTTATCAAAGGGTGAAATACCTGCTTTGGTAATGGATGAAGAGTTTAATACTACTATCATTACTGATCCTACATTGGCAGATAGTATACAATTGATTACCAACGAGTTTAAGTTAGTAAAATACTTACATACAAAAGGCGAACTCTTATCTTTAGGAAGAGTAAAGAAAATGAAGGAAGATATAAAATCCTTGCAATTTGACTATGAACAAAATGAACGTTACTCATCTGATTCTATTAGATCAATAATCCAAACATTGACTCATAGAAATAGCATGTTATATTTGAAATTCTTATTGTTACTGCAATATGAACAGATAAAGGATAATGAACGTTTTGTTGCTATGTATAACGAATTTTTGGATACCGTAAATGAAACATTACAAAGTTTGTTTTCTAATTTAACCAATAGTAATATATCAGACTTGAAATTTTTTGTTGCAAGACTATCGTTTAGTCTATTGGATAGTATTACTAATTTTATTTTATCATTATATCAACGTTGTATTTTCTCATTTACGTTACAAACCAATAATCCAGATACTATTGATGCCGAAGTTAAAAAAGGTATAATAGATGAACAAAACGTTTTAGTCGAAATATTAGAAAAGATTAGAGAATATTTGCAACAACAAATCAATTCTTCATACGAAGTTAGTCCACTGTTGTCTAAATCAATTAACCAAATAACAACAATTCTTGAATATGTGAAACTATGTGAACAAGAATCCGAGGCACAATTATCCATAAACAAGCATTTAATGTTTGGTGGATACAGTCCATTTGACCATGTTCCGGTATCTGATTTAACTAAAGAAGTTAAAGCTTTAGAAACAATATCGGCATCTCTACAATTATCAGATTCGTTTGATGAAACAAAAAAATATAAAGCAACTAACCCAAAGACACTAGGTATATCACAAGATAATTTTACTGATGTTTATGAAGCTTTTTTTGCATAATCTTTTTCTTTTATAGGTATATATATATTATATCTGCTTGGAGTGAGAGAGATTCAATTGAAAAGTTTATAATAATACTACTTAATTACGTAGTTTGTAATTGTATTTAAAACTAAAAACACATTATCTATTAATCAATGAATTTATTTTTATATATAATATTATTGGATACTCTATGGAGTCTTAGATAAATATTATTAACTTTTTTTCTTTCTTTACGAAGAAGCATTTCATATTAGCAACATGTTCTTTATTGAAAATTTTTGGTAATGGGATTCTTAAAGTTTTTTCTTTATATTCTTCAATATTAGTATTCTTAATTATTAGGTCATTTTCCTTCTGTATATAATTTATACTAAAATCTAAACTCGAATCAAGATCAGAAGTAATTTCTATTTTTAATTTATGTTTATCTTCTTTCTTTGTTTTCCTCATTGAAACTTCATATTCTAAATTTTTCAAAGTGTTTGGTTGAAGACCTGATGCATTTTGTTGTGGGTTTCTTTTATTTAAAGTTAGATCGTTTAATTCTTGTATTAGAGGTTTCTTCTCATTAGGAATTGAATTAGATATGGGAAACAATGGAGGAAGGCTATCATTATTTGTATCATTACTATTCCCCATCAGTAATTCAGAATCTTCTTGAATCAAACTTCTTTTCATTTTTATCATATTTACTGGATCTGCAGTTTCTTCATCATTTATTGCATCTGATATTTCTTTTTTATAGTCATTTGTTAATTCATTTGTCAATATTTCTAGTACTGGGATAGTATCACCTTTTTGTTTTAGTTTTGGAAAAGCTATATTATCTCTTGAAATTTCAATTGATTCTCTTAATTCTGAAGATTCTAAACACCATTCAACTAAAATTTCTTTTAGTTGATAATCTTTTGAAATCCATTCAATACATTCTGTATTTATACAACAATCACAAACGTAACATAAGTTACCCTTTTTATCAGAATCTTCACGAATTGAAGAAGTGACAATTGGAATTTCCCATTGATTATTCATTATCAATGGATATACAATATTTGGATTAAAATCGACATCTGGTTTAGGTACTTTATTGTCGTAGCATACATTGATGAAAATCTTTATATCAGTATTTATTGGGATGAGTCTACCTGGTTTGCTATGTACTGAAGTAATTTTTGATTTAATCACAAATGCAGGAATTGGTTCTAGGGTTGCGACTGGTATGGTATCTTTCTCACCAACGGGTCTTAATAAGAAACTCATTATTAAATATATATATGTATATGCTGAGACTAATGAATTGGTGTTCTTATTTAATGGGTAGCTTCCCTATGGTTAGGTTTACCATTTGATAGATAAGACTTTTTTTTTTGCCTGTACATATATATCTTATAAGTTTGAAAAAATAAAAAAGTTTCTTATGCGATGAGATCGATGCAAATTTAATAAACAGTATATATAGTATAGGAACAATACGGTAGTTAACAGAGTGGATTGTATTAAAGTAAATAATAATAACAATAATAATAATAATAATAATAATAATAATAATAATAATAATAATAATAAGAGATTATGGATGCGATGTTAATCTATGCTAATTGATATATAAGTGGTAATATACATATATGTATGAAAAAAAAAATTTCAATATCTTTAAATTCTAACCAAATATTTGAATTTCATCATTCTTAATAGCTTCATCATTAACATCATCTTGATCTTCTTCTTCATCTTCATCTTCTTTGAAACTAATTTTTTGACCTAACAAACCTGCAAAAAATTCATCAATTTGTTCATCAGACCATTTATAACCTGCATTCATTGGAGCTTCAAAATTTGCAATTTGTTCTTGAATAGAATAATTCAATTTTCTACCTTTTGAAGCTTTAGTATCTATATTTTTCTTTAGTTTATTATTTGAACGTGAAGTGATTGCGATTGTTGTGGTGATACCTTGTGAATTTGTTTGTGAATTTGAAATTTTTTTATCAACTAAATCATTTAATAATACTCTATAAAAATCTTCATCATCGAAAATGTATGGATTTTCTGATATATCGATGTTCTCAGTATTGTTATCCTTTCTTCTTGGATCATAATTTTTTGGGATATCCAGTTCATTATCCTCGTTTTCGTTTTCGTTTGTATTTTCATCTTCATTTGAATATTTTAATAATGATAATTTATTATTTTTATAATCATTGTTGAAATTCAATGGTACGATATTTCTTCTATTAAGACGAGTACGTTTAATTAATCTTGATAAATCAGCTAATTGATTTTCTACTTGTATATCAGTAGGTTGATTAATAGCTTTAAATTTTGTTGATGATAATGCTGTGTTACCAGAAGCTGATGAAATTTTTGTTGACCATTTGTTCAATACTGATTTTCTATAATCTCTTAAATTGTTATCCAAAGAATCTGTTTCATCTATTAATTCTGAGAATGATCTTTTACTGGTAGTGGTGGTGGTGTTAGTGGTGGTGATTATATTATCATTTTTTTGAAATTCAATTCTGAAGTTTGTTAATTTATTGAAAAGGTCAATTAATAAATCATTTGTTTTAGACAGTTGGCTTTTATTATTATTTTTAGTTAATTCAAATGATTTTTTTGTTAATGGTAATGAATTAATTAAATTCAATGATTTTTGTAATTTAATTCTTACATCTATGATATTTTCGAATAATTTAGTTTGATTAATGATTGACAAACCTTTCAATGCGTCTGTTTTGGTTGAATGTGATAGTTTATTAATAGCTTGTTTTGTTTCATTTTGTACTAATTTAGCTAATCTTTCTCTTTTAAGAGATTCATCTTCATCAGCTTCTTCATCAGCTTCATCTTCTTCTTCTTCCTCTTCACTTTCACTTTCAACCTTTTCTTTATCTTCTGAATCTGTTACAAATGACATAGCATCACTTTCCTCTTCATCTTGTAAACGATCATTTAATGTATCTTCATTTGCATTATTTTCAAACAAATCGTTTCTTGAACCTTTGATACCCGTATATTTAATATCTTTTAAAACGCCTGTATCATTATGTTTCCTCAATTTGGAGGCATCGACATCGACATAATGATCATTTGCATTATCATTATCATCATTATCATCGTCACTATTGTCAGATGCACTATTGTTAATATTTTTATGTTCAAATAATGCGGTATCTTCATTTTCTATATCTATATCTGTATTAACAGGTTTATTAGCGATATCCAATATCTGTTCCGACAAAGACTTGGCCATGATGTGTGGTATTATTGTATAGTTAGGGTGGTCGTTGTTTATATATATATATATATATATATTAAAATATTATAGCAGTAGTAGTAGTATATACACACCACCATTATCATATACACATACATATTATACTGCATTTATTGATATACCATATAGCTCATCGCATCGCATCGCAAAACTGAATAAAACTTCACTTAAAAAAAATTTTCAATCACTTCGTACAAGCCGGGGGGCGATGATTACAATTTACAATTTACAGTCACATGTTATGCACGTGACGCACAGTTCACAAACACAACACAGCACAGCACAACAGAGTGGTACAAGGGGGATGGGATACAGTCTTCTATATACCACACAGACACATCCTCTGTTATGTAAGGGCATCACACACACTCTCTCTCTTGCTAAATATGGTGGGTGGTACATGGTGTTTGTCCTCCCCTCCCCCCCACCAAATGTGCACGGGCAACCGTACAGAATGACCCAGTAACCAGCCAATCACAGCGCAGCATCGTGGTCACGTGCAACACAACACTATGTTTAATACACACACACACACAACAGTTGTACACAAACAGATATACACTAATACTAATGCTGCAATTCACTAAGACCACAATTCACTAAGACCACTAGGCAATATACCACCATGCACTCACTATACACCAGACCTCTCATCTCATCTCACTTTTCTCACAGTGCGTGGAAAAGATTTCCCTGCCAAATTGTTTCTCTTCGCCATTTGCAAATTTCAAATTTCAAATTTCTGTCTTTTTCATTCAGATCTTGTTCTATTGGTAGGGGATGGAAAAGAGAAGGGCAAAGGGCAAAGAGCAAAGAGAGAGGGAGTGGGAGTGGGAGAGGGACGATATTTATAAACTATTATTATAACTTGCAGTTGTTTGTTTTAATAAAAGATACTGTTTGTGTTATTGCATAGTCTGGTGCTGGTGCAACTGTATATCAACACAATCAACTCTGCAATCATGGCTTCAAGAATTATGTTTAGATCAATGGCTACTGCTGTTAAATCATCTACTGCTGGTGTCAAACCTCCAATACAACTGTTTGGCTTGGATGGAACTTACGCTACTGCATTGTTCACTGCAGCTTCAAAAGAATCCTCTATTGAAAACGCTAATAGATCTGTAGAATCGTTGTCTAATTTAATTAAACTAGATAAGGATTTAATTAGTATTTTAAATAATCCTGCTTTATCATTAAATGACAGAAAAATTGTCATTCAAACTTTATCAGAAGGGAAAAATGTAACTATTGACCCAACTGTTAAAAACTTCTTAAACGTTATAGCAGAAAATAACAGATTAGATATCTTACCAAAAGTATTCACACAATTCGCTAAATTAAATGATTCATACAATGGTTTGGTTCAAGGTAATTTAATCACTTCACAACAATTGGATCCAAAATATTTTAAAAGAATTGAAAAATCTTTGATCAATTCAACTTTAATCGGGAAAGGTAAAACTTTGAAATTAACAAATTTAGTTAAACCTGAAATTAAAGGTGGTTTGATTATTGAAATTGGTGAAAATACAATTGATTTATCCATCGCAACAAGAATTCAAAAATTAAATAAACTATTAGAAGAAGATATTTAGTTGGCTTTTGCTTTTGCTTTTGCTTTTGCTTTTGTTCTTCCTATTCACATCCCCCCCAACAACAACAACAATAACAACCACTCTCAACAATATATTCCTGTGTGTTTTTTTGTATATATGAATAAATAAATAAAAAAATATAATATACCTTTTCTTTTATTACTATTTACATGCACATTGTATACAAAGTATTTATCTATATATATATATATATATATATACCACCGCTACCACTACCACTACTACTACTACGATTTAGTCTCTTCTTCTCCTGTCACCCTCTTCTTAGCATTGATTGCTAACTCTTTTAATATAACACTTTCTTCTCTACTAGTATTACCAAGACGTTCAATCAGTTTATGTTCGATGTTGGATAATTTAGGTAACCAATATTTCTCTTGATCACCAGTTCTCCATAAATCTTCCCAATGAATAATAACTTTATCACTTGCACTTGCACTTGCACTTTCACTTCCACTTTCAATGCTTATCCCACTCTTTGTCAACGATTCAATTAAATCTGCAACAGATTCTTGCGTGAATGTAGGTCTGTACTGTCCACTGAACCACACATTCCCATCTTCATTCTTCTTTCTCAATGAATTACTCTTTTGTTTATATGTAACATCACGTAAATATCTTAATCTTACTAAATTTTGATACAGTTTAATACTGCTTTCATAATTCGGCATATCAACAACACACATACACTTCCAAATATCACGTCTTGTGGATGGCTTTCTATTAGCCCAATTTGGACTTTGAAACTGTTTTTCAATTTGCTTTTCTGTAAATACAGGTAATTGTGAATAAAGAACTTGTCCAGATTCAAGATTTCTGAATAGAAATACTTGTGGTGCATACCCTGCCTTCTTCAACCATTCAACAGGACGGAACCTTGAAGCACCAACAGCTTTGTAGATCATGATGTGTCGCTATACCTTTCTTACTCTTGTTAGAAACCCAATTTCCCTTACCTGTTCAATAAATTCATCCAGATTTAAATATTCATTGAAACCTTTTTAAATTATTTTCTTTCATAGTTAATGATCGCGAAACCGTTGAGGGTGATCTGGCGATCTTTAGCAATACAAATAACACAAGATACATATAACAATACTAATAACATTGCATATACAACTATACCCAAGACAATTAAAGCATAAGAAAGTAGGATAATATTCGTGTACATATTTGTGTATACCAACTTTTCAATATTAATGAGAAATGAAAGAAATATGACCAGTTTCGATGGTAATCTAATTAGATATATTTATGAACCAACTTCGGGAGAAGAAGAACTTACAAAGGATAATGGTATATTATCTACATATGCTAAACGTTGTAATAAATGTTTGTCCTACTCTCTCAATGATATCAACGATCGCAAATTTAGTCTTCAATGCCCCATTTGTTCTTACTCAGAAACATTCACTACTGATCAGTTTGTGGTAGAACAAGAAACTCAGATACAAGAATCTCCACCGAAATATTTATTTATCATTGATTTATGTTGTGAATCAAATGAATTGGATAGACTGATTGCTCAATTAGTAGAAAATATAGCAAAACTTGGAAATAATAACTTGTTTTCTTTGGTATCTCTCGATGCATCAGGTATTGTAACATTGCATTCCCTTAAAAATGATTGTATCTTCAATATCAATAAATGGAAAGTGGAAAATAATTTAAGAAAATTAGACACAAAATATTTCAGTAGATCAATACCATCTGAATTAGATGACCTTTGGTTTCAAGGTGCTGAAAATTTTAATAATAACTGTTTACAAAAATTAGAAGCAAGTGGATTGATGACACTGAAAAAACGTGCTAAAAGAGTTACTGGTTTAGCATTGTTTATAGCTGCAATAGTAATTACAAAATTCAATGATTTAACATCAGAAAATAATATACTTACTTTTTTAAATGGTCCTTGTACAAAAGGTCCTGGCAAAGTCATTTCAAGAGAAAAGACAAAATATATTAGGCAATTTACCCAAATAAATCAAAATAATGCAGAGTATGTTGCATCTAGTACAAAATTTTATCATAATTTGAAAATGATGTTTTCTTCTTTGAATTTTGAATTTTTCATTTCTTCATTAGATCAAATTGGCCTATTAGAAATGTCACCTCTATTTAATTCATCATTAATATACCAATTTGATTCATTCTGCGATGAAAACTTTAAAAGAATATTCAATAGTTATATTGATTTGAAGATTCATAAATCAATTCGAAATATAGATATATCCATTGTCACCACTAAAGGTCTTTCGTTCGATAATAAATATATTTCACATCGTAATTCAATAATTAATCCAAAATGCATAAGTATTCCAATAGAATTTACATTTAATGAAATACATAAAGATATTGAACTAATCCAATTCCAATTAGTTTATTATAGAAATAATAGAAGGTATGTTAGAATAAATAACATGTCTATCTCGAAAAATAATTTGGAATTAAATACAAGCATAGAAGTTGGGTTTATGATCAAATCATTGGCATACCAAATACTAGTGAATAGAAAAATAACGATAAAGAATTCTGAAAAGTTGATTGAACGGTTAATGAAACAATTTATTAAGTTTCATAAACAAATGGAACAGAAGGAAAATAAAGAGACATCATATTTTGAATATTTTTATAATTTAAGAAGGTCACAGTTGCTATTAAAAAGAAATGTATCCCCAGACGAGGCAATATTATATGCATATGAAATATTAAATTCCACTTTACAAAAATGTTTATTAATTATTAAACCTACAATCATAGAATTTCAAGGAAACACACAACATGAAATTCCTCTCACCGAAAAAACGTTCTCTTCTGAATTTCCTATGTGTATTAACGGTGGTAACTTTCTTGCAGTTAGATACACAAAAGAAGATACACAACAACAAAATGCAATTGAATTTTCTAATAAATTAATGGAAAAACAAGATTCATATAAACCACCGATTTACATAGTAACTCAATCGGGGAAGTCACAAGATAGGTATTTGAAGAGCAAGATTTTACCTTCTAATAGTACTCCTAACATACAGACAGAAGATATGTCATTTGAAGATTTTATAGATATCATAAGTAAATAATACAGAATACATAGCCATAATTTATGATTCATAAACATCCAGATCATTTCTTTCGTAGTCGCAAGTAAGTAATCCCTTTCTGACATCTCTTCTTATGCTTATTATTCTTGCTTCCATTTTTTCAACTACCGGCTGTTTTAATCTATCTTAACGACTAACAAAAAATTTAATGAAAAGTTTAATGAAACAATCGTAGAGATGATTGATTGTTTTTATATCATATGGAAGAGAAGTTACTTAATACAAGAACAATTGAATATTACAACAGTTCTACATTTTTTGATAATTTTTTACTGATTATAATTTTTTTTGAAACTCTCTTACTAAAAGAATATAGTATTGAAAGAAATAACTGCTCGTAGTTTAATTATTGTAGGAAGATTATATTTGAGATCAGCAGAAGAAAAACACGTTTAAAAGTAGCTATGGATAAAAAATATAAGAATACTAATATATTCTATTTCCCCGTGGATGTAACTGCTTTTCAAAAAGATTTGATTGAGGTATTGATATCGTTACATGCCAAAACGTTTAAACTTGAATTAGGTATTCAAGATTCTTTGAAAAAAGAAGATGGAGATGATACTAAAATTGAAAACGATACTCATTCAAAAATTTCATATACACAGATGACATATTTGCTGGATAATAATATTAGGGCAGTACTAAATCATCCATGTTTATTAGTTGATCATTACATGCCTAGACAATTTCTATTGATGGAACCGAATGAGAGACTTATAAATTCAAGTAACAAATTTAAGAATTTACAACAATTATTATCAAGTATCATCTATCGTGATCATGAGAAATTTCCAAATGTATTGAAAGTGGCATTAATTTCTCATAACATAAGGGAATTAGATTTATTAGAAGGTTTCATCTTAGGTAAAAAATTTAAAATTAAAAGATTGTCAGGTACATCATTATATAGTGAGAGACATGTTTATCCAACAGAAAATAAGAAAGGTGATTCTTCAATTGAAGGCTCTGATTCCAACAGTACATCTTCATCAGTTGATACTATTTCTAATAAATATACTGGTTATCCAAGAGACGATTATCATTATAATGTTAAAAGAAGAAAACCAAATGACAGTGATTCCAAAAATGCTGATTGGTTATTTTTAACTACGACTACACATCTATTAAATGATCCAAAATTGTTGTCAGAATATAATATTGATATTATCATAAGTTTTGATCCATTATTGGACCCAAATCTAGAAGCATTAAGTAACATTGGACTCAGCAATCATGGCAGAAAGAAGATACCTTTAATCAAAATGCTAGTTCAAGATTCACCAGATCATTATATATTGGCAAATGATTTGAAAAATAATGATAAAGATAATGAGTATGATTATATTAAAGCAGCATTAAAGCACTTTATAGAAACAAGAAAACATGGAGTAAATGAAACGACACATTTGGTTGATACTTTCAAGTTTATGGAAGATGTGTTGAATGATGAAAAAAGCACCACTTTATTACCAGAAATTCATCTTTCATCAAGTGAAAATGTTACAAATGCATTCGAACCAAAGTTTACTCCGTTGGATTATGCAACTACAGTATTGAATACTGAACAAGATATTCCAGATATTAAAACTTATCAAATGGAACTAATGAAAAGGACTGTGAAAAGAATGAAGGATGTTCAAACTGAATATAAAGAAAAAAGTAAAATGATACTAGATAAAAGATTAGAAGAAACTGATCGTCAAAATATGTTTGATACTATGAAGCAAGATATGGGTAAAACGTATAAAAGTTATCAAGATATTGAAAAAGATGTAACTGATTCAGAAAAAAGGCTAGAAAGGTCTAAAACAGAATCTGAAAAATTACAAACAAGATTATCATCTTTACTTAAGGATAATAATCAAATATCGATGTTATTAGATTTAACTAGTAGATCGGATGTGAACGATATTTCTGGAGAGTATGTGGAACAAATTAGTTCTTTAGAAAACCGTGTGAATAGTCTGACATGTTTGAATAAAAGACAAATGACAAAGAATGATGAATTAAGAAACGAATATCAAACAAAATCATCTACAGCAGCAGAACTAGCACAAAGATTGAAAGCGGAAAAGGAAGTATTAGAGCAAATTAAGAAAGTAGTAGAAGGACCAACTGCAAAGGCAGAGTATGAGAGTATAGTACAAAAAGAAGCCCGTTTGCAAGAAGAGCTAACTGTATTACAAAACAAGACAAATTTTTTGAACTCATATGTGGAAAGAATGACAGCACATTATGACTTGAAGAATACCTCGAACAGTAGCAGCAACGGCAATACACCTAACTCTACATCCAATGCAAACAGTAGAAGTGCCGCCAAAGGATCCAGATTCAGATCTACAAGATCCAACTCACCTGCATATACTTAAAACACACTTCCCCTGAACACCCAGAGCAATGCATAAATAACATACATAAATATATACAATTGATATAAATATATACAAATAACATACCCCATACTCTCCCACTACCTACCTATCCACGTCACCAACTTGAATATATATACAAATACAACTACAAATACCCTTTCATGTACCTTTCATGTACCTCTCATATATATCTTCATCATCTTATTCTAGCAAATTCGTACGATCCCTGCAAATTTTGTCAAAATTTCGCGGAAGTGAGCTTGAGCTAATAATAGACTGTGACTGTGGAACAACAACCCACAAAGGGGATAAGTGTCAAAATCTGGTAACTTACTGTTTAGTCGAAATGTAACGAATCTTTTATTCATGTAACTCAAGTGTGTATTTAACGGGGGCAGTGTCTGTGTGTGCAGTCGATTGCCAATTATTCATATATATATATATATATATATAACAGAGAACCTTCTGGTTGTATTGATTTGCTGTTTACTAGAGAAGAAAAAAAAACAGGGTCGTTTATTGTTTTAGAGACTTCAAGAACACAGATTCAGACTATATATTGCTTTGTTGTTTTATTGCTCTGAATTACGATAAACAAAATATGCTTACAGAAACCAGGAATGTGGTACAGGTGTACATGTTGCAAGCTGGATTGTTTGGTTCAGAGTTTGTCCGTCAATTGCTTGCTGTGGACAAAGATGAAATATTGCCCTTAATTCAGAAAAGTGCATGTAATTATATTCATTCTAAACCATGGTACGAAATTTTAAAAGATTATTTGTTTGCTTTGTTTTGGTACAAAATTATTGGATCATTATGGTATTATTATAAAATATATGGTGTATTTGGTGGTATCTCTGTTGTCTATCATCATTTATCTAAGAAATTATTCTTCTACTTGTTGAATTCACCAATTTTGAAAAAATCTGTAGATAAAGAAGTTGCAGCTGTTAAAGTTACAATTGAACGTGAAATAATTAAAAATGACGATGCTCTTATTGATTACGAAGTTTTACCAAAAGAAGGTATCCCACAAGATGAAGTATTAATGGAATTAGACAAGACAAAAGAAATTTTACCATATTCACATTGGGAACAAGGTAAAGTATCAGGTGCAGTTTATCATGGTGGTTTGGAATTGATTAAATTACAAAGTCAAGCTTTTGAAAAATATTGTGTGGCAAATCAATTACATCCAGATGTATTCCCAGGTGTTCGTAAGATGGAAGCAGAAGTTGTCTCAATGACTTTGAATATGTTTAATGCACCAACTGATACCGGTTGTGGTACAACAACTTCTGGTGGTACTGAATCATTATTATTAGCATGTTTGAGTGCTAAAATGCATGGTTATCACAAGAAGAATATCACAGCTCCTGAAATGATTGTTCCAACTACTGCACATGCTGGTTTTAATAAGGCGGCTTATTATTTTGGTATTAAGATGCATCATGTTGATGTTGATCCAGTTACATTCCAAGTTAATTTGAAAAAAGTTAAAAATTTAGTTAATAAAAATACTGTATTACTTGTCGGTTCTGCTCCGAACTTCCCACATGGTATAGTTGATGATATTGAAGGTTTGGGTGCAATTGCTCAAAAATATAATATTCCATTGCATGTTGATTGTTGCTTGGGTTCTTTTGTAATTGCATTTATGGAAAAATCAGGATTCCATGATATACCTAAATTTGATTTTAGAGTTCCTGGTGTTACATCAATTTCATGTGATACTCATAAATATGGGTTTGCACCAAAAGGTTCTTCGATTATTATGTACCGAAATCCCGAATTAAGACAAGAACAATATTATGTCACTTCTGATTGGGTTGGTGGATTATATGGTTCTCCGACATTAGCTGGTTCAAGACCAGGTGCATTGGTTGTCGGATGTTGGACAACCATGATCAATATTGGTGAAAATGGTTATATTAAATCATGCCAAGATATAATTCATGCAGCAAGAGATTTGAAAAAATATGTCAATGAAAATTTGCCAGAATTACAAATAATTGGGGATCCTAAGTGTTCAGTAGTGTCTTTTACTTCTAATGTAATCAATGTTCATGATTTAGCTGATAAATTGTCTAAAGAAGGTTGGCATTTAAGTAGTTTACAAAAGCCAACAGCATTGCACATAGCTATCACTAAATTAAGTGTTGGTAGTATTGATGAATTATGCACAACCTTGACAAGATTAGTAAAGGAAATGAAGAATGATCCAAATCAAACTGTTTCATCCGATGGTACTAGTGCAATTTATGGTGTTGCAGGTAGTGTCAAGACTACTGGGGTTGCAAATAAAATCATTGTTGGTTTCTTAGACGCCATGTATAAATTGAAACCAGTAGAAGGATAGAATGTTGATCAAACAAACACTATTTTTTGCACAAGCACAACAAAAGTATTATAATAATCTTAATAATCACGATCATAATTGTACTAAAAATAATCACAAAATTAAAAAAAAATACAATGTATATAGTTAAATATAATATCTAGCTTAATTGAAATAAAAGATTGAATTACAATAAATGTACCTACCTCCACACACATCAACTACATATGTCCACTATATAGACGGTCCTTTGAATTAACAATTGCATGTTCTAAAAGTTTCAAAACCCTTATACTTTTAAACTCAACTTACACTATTACCACCATCCAAGCCACTTTCGAATTACTATTTCACTCTACTCATCGGCGATTATGGTACTTTTTCAAAACATGTGTTCTGTGTGAAATTTGAGTAATGTGGACGAATAAATTATATCTATATATAAAATCAAGTTACAAATATTGTATAAGTTACGGTTTGGAGTACCTGTTTTTAAGGATAACTGTTCAATTGATCAATTACGTTACCTTATATTGCTGTGCATCGATTGCTTTTTTTTATCGGTGAAGCTTTATACATTCGTAATTTTTGTATTTTACGCCATCGTTTAGAACAAACACATTTATACTCCTTTTGTGTTTAAATCAAATAATTCATTTGTAAATACATATTTACAATTATATTTATATTATTAAAGATAAACAGTGTGATATAGTATCTGGTATACTACGTGTGAGTGTGAGTAACAGTCTGTCTTTTTGATGGATATAGTTTGCTAATAATGAGTGAGATTATGAGGTCTAATAATAATAATAATGAGATCGTGTCCTCATCTCATTCACGGCTAATGCAACATGATAGATTACGGAATTCATTATCTGCTGATATGGTAAGCAGATACATGCCACATTTCCCATCTAATCCATCTCCATTACGTAGATCGTTGGAAATAGATGATGATGATGATGATTCAGGCATTGAAGAAGATTATAATAATGACGATGAATATTACAATAATCACAAGCAAAAAATGAAAAAATTTACAGATGATGAAAGATTACATCTATTAAATTTCTCTGGTAGAAATTATAATAAAAAGTATAAGAATTTAAAGAGTGATAAAAATGAGGGAAAACTTCTGAGAAATCAATTAAGTGATAATGAGATTGAATTTCCTTCAACAATGGCAATCATCAAAGGATTATTAGCCCCTACTTCATTAGGTATAATAATAGCATCTCGATTATATGATATTAAACTACTGCCGAAAGGTTTTTCCAATACAACTAATGATAATAAATCACTCTCGAATACGAAAGTGCCGTATTCTGGTAATAATGATAACGAAGAAACGCATGTTAATAACAATTACAATAACAGTAAGATAAACAATCTGTTAAGGTCGAGGTTAATAAAACCACCGATAATCAATGATGATAGTATTCAATATTCCGAATTATTTATGCAAAACTATTTAATGTATGAAGAAGCACATTATAATGGTGCGAGATATGATATTAATAAAGACATTTATAAGTTACCGTCACCACTTTTGAATATCAAATTTTCCAAACCAAAATATGGATTTTGTTATAATTTTATTTATTATTTACAATTTATTTTAAATTCTGTTATAATAATAATTATAGGAATAATTGGACTAAATTTTATGAAATATTTAATCAATGATATTCATGTACAATTGACAAAGACAAGATCAGAATTAAAAGTGAAATCCATCGAATGTAGAGATAATTATGTTAATAATAATTGTGGTGCAGGAAGAACAAAAGCTGCAATGTTTGAAAAACATTGTCGACAATGGAAATGCTGTATGAACAAAAACAAAGATTTTTTCTTTATCTGGAAGTCTTCTGTGACATGGACTTTGGTGTATAAATCACTACTAGTATTTATCAAACCAGTAGGTTGGCAAGAGATTCTTCTTGTTACTATTGGTTTGTTGATCTGGTCATTCAGTTCCAACTTCTTATTTGGTTTTCTGAGAGCAATAAGTTATTACGGTGTTGAAAACTCACAGTTACTAGCAGTTTCTGAAAAGAAACAGAACTAAAGCATCATCCATCCAAATATTCATCCATCCATTCATTCATTCATTAATTCATTCATTCACTTATATATATATATATACATATTTATTTAATCTCACAGTGGTAGACTGGAACATAAAATAAAAATCCATTGCTACTACTACTATTACTATTACTATATACACTTGTATACTCTATAGTATAACATTATGCATCCTCCGACATTGAATGAACTACCCACTGCTTTATACCCAGAGGCACTTATAAATCTATAACTATATATAAATATCTTGGTAAAACCGTATTATCATCACCATGCACGACAGCAAAAACCCTTTTTGGTCAACGTCAGAAAAAGGGAGAGATATGTTTTTTCCCAAAAGTGTCCTTTGGCCAAATGTGGCGAAAGAGAGAATATAAGAAATTACAAGACATACGATAATTGATAATTGATAACTATAATTGATTACTGTGATTGTATGTACTTTTTATGGGTGTAGCAGGTATTGAATAGTAAGAATAGTACAAGTAGGATTATACACTTTTACATTTTGTTCTGTGTTGTGTTGATATTGGAATATATAAAAGCATTCACGTACACGTACACGCACACGCACATTTACACATATTAACGTATATTTGATTTGAAGTTTCCTTTTTAATCAAGTGTTCTGTGTATTTCATTTTCATTTTTATTTTTATTTTATTTCTCTCCTTTGGCATATTTAGTTATTGTCAGTAATAACTAGTTTTTACTTCGAGTTTTAAATCAGTGTTTATTTTGTTATAGGATTTGTACCGTTGGAGAATTCAAGTGTAAAGCATAACTGGATATATACACTCTCTTTGAAATATACATATATATATATATATATATATATATATCAGATTGTGTGATTTTCTGATAGTTAGATTCGTCAATTGATAGTACCAGGTAAAGGGGTCCATTCCACGTATTCCCCATCCCACCTTTTCGCTGCTGTTTAGTACTATATTAGTGTACTATTTTCCCGTGTAAGTTTTTTTTAGATCACCCGGACTAGGGATATTTCCTCTGATACATTTGTCAAGGCTAAAATAAGACATATAAAGGTGAAAACAAAACCCATATTGTATTCTTTTTAAGTTATCTTTTTAAAGTAAAGATTAGTTTAAAAAAGGTATCAGTGATTGAATATTTTTAGAAAATTAGAAAATATCAAAAAAATTAACATAATCGAAATTTAAAAAAAACATATTAATTAAATATATCAAAAAAATGACTGATAATAGTAGAAATCAAAATAATATGACGTTTGTACCAACTACTGGGGGTAGAAATAACCCAAAACAAATCCATGTTGCCCATAGAAGATCGCAGAGTGAGTTAACCAATTTGATGGTAGAACAATTTACTTTGCAAAAACAATTGGAAGTAGTTCAGGCACAACAGCAACAGATTATTCAACAACAGCAACAAAATTATTCTCAGCAACAGCAACAAAGTGGTCAATATTATAACAATAATAATTTAAATTCATTGAATCCAAATTCTGGATATTATGGTCAAAAAAGTAGATCACATTCAAGAAATAATTCAGGATATTACAACAACAACAATAATAATAATATGAATTTTAATAACAATACCAATAGTAATAACAATAATAGTAACTATGTTCAAGATTCTAACAACAGTCATAGAAGAACTGGTTCTCAATCAAGCATATATGGACATTCAAGAAGACAATCGTTGGGATTAAATGAAGCTAAAAAAGCAGCCGCAGAAGAACAGGCAAAAAGATTTGCCGGTGTTACAGTTTCTGTAGAGGATTTATCCTTAGAAGAAACTTCAACTGATAAACCATCCAGTTTTAAATTCCCACCAAATCAAACACCAGTTTCAACATCTCCTGGTAGATCATCATCTCCACAACAGAAAAATAATTCAAATCTTTCTGCTACTGAAAACTCATCATTTAAATTTCCACCAACACCAAGTAATAACGATCATAATGTTGGTAATGATGACGATTTTATTCAAACTTCATCCACGCATCGTCGTTCTAAATCAAGAAGTAATGATCCGAATTCAAACCAATCTTCTAATTGGAGAAATCATTTACAATCTCCTAATTCTCAACAATCTCCATTCCGTCATAGAAATTCAAATTCAAGAGATTATAACTCGGTTAGTTCTTTTGAACCACCTGCTTATTTCCAACAAGGTCATAAACCAAGAGCATCAAATGGGTCGATTCAAATTTATAACAACAATAACCCAAATCAACGTAAATCCTTATTTTCTCCTTATTTACCTCAAGCAAACATTCCACAGTTAATTCAAGAAGGTAGACTAGTTGCTGGTATATTACGTGTTAACAAAAAAAATAGATCAGATGCTTGGGTTTCAACTGACGGAGTTTTAGATTCGGATATATATATTTGTGGTTCAAAAGATCGTAATAGAGCTTTGGAAGGTGATTTAGTAGCTGTTGAATTACTAGTGGTTGATGATGTATGGGATTCTAAGAGAGAGAAAGAACAGAAAAAGAGAAGAAAAGACGCCACTACACAACAAGATATTGTTTCTTTAGATACACATGATGATTACCATAATGATGCATCCGCAGCTACGCCTTTGGTAGGCACATTATCGGCTTCTTCCGACCATTCCAATGATGATAGTGTATTAAGTTCGCCAACAAAAACAAGTATTAAAAGAAAGGGATCGTTGAAACAACGTCCAACTCAAAAGAAAAATGATGATGTTGAAGTTGAAGGACAGTCTTTGTTGTTAGGTGAAGAAGAAGAAATCAGTGATGACTTTAAACCTCTTTATGCTGGACACGTTGTTGCTGTCCTAGATCGTATTCCAGGTCAATTATTCAGCGGTACCTTAGGTTTATTAAGACCATCTCAACAGGCACAACCTGATCATCAAGAAAAATTAAATCATGCACCAAAAATTGTCTGGTTTAAACCTACTGATAAAAAGGTTCCTTTGCTTGCAATCCCAACAGAATTTGCTCCAAAAGACTTTGTCGAAAATTCAGATAAATATGCGGATAAATTATTCGTAGCATCTATTAAACGTTGGCCAATTACATCATTACATCCATTTGGTATCTTAGTATCAGAATTGGGTGAAATAAATAATCCAGAGATTGAAATAGATTCTATTCTAAGAGATAATAATTTCTTGTCTAATGAATATTTAGATCCTAAGGATCAAACTGTAGAAAGATCTGTGTTCCAAACATTACCAATTTCTCAAGAAGAATTGGACAATAGAAAAGCTTTTACTAGTGAATCGCAATGTAATATTTTGGCTATTTCAGCTAATGGTCAAATAGCAGACTTTGCAATTCATGTCAAAGGCAATGAAGATGGTACACTTGAAATTGGTTGTCATGTTGTAGATGTTACTGCCCATATTGAAGAAGGTTCTTCATTAGATAGAAGAGCTAGAAAGAGATCATTGAGTGTATTTATGCCTCAAAAGGTTGTTGACTTACTACCACAAGATTTGAACAAAAAATTGACCCTTGAAAAAGGTAAGATTTCCGCGACACTTTCTGTAGTTTATACTTTAGACGCTCAAAATTTTACAATTAAATCAACATGGGTTGGGGAATCAGTTGTTTCACCTTCCTTATTAATGTCTGTTGATGAAATTGATCAAGAATTACAAGCTTCTAAAGGACCATCTTATTTATCCAAGGTTCATGAAATTGCCAGGGCATTTTATTCCAAGAGAATGGGATTGCCAGATGTTGATTTGGTTCCAAGTTTTTCTCTATTTAAGAGTTTAGATGATGAGAAGGTTAAAGTTGATTTAAACATCTTGGAAAGAACTCTTGGTTTTGCTATTGTTAATGAACTTCAAATTCAAACAAATGCAACTATTGCAGAAAAAATATACACTAAATTAGGGCCATTAGCATTTTTAAGAAAACAAATTCAACCGGTTTCAAACAAACTAGAATCATTCAAATTCAAAGTACAAAAACTAGGGCATGAAGTTGATATTAGCACAGCAGATACCTTATTAAAATCGATCGTTAGCATTAAAGATTTAGATGTAAGAACAGTTGTAGAACTTTTATTGTACAAAACTTTGTCAAGAAGTAAATATTTTGTAGCTGGTAAAACTGAACCAGATCAATATGGTAACTTCATTACAAACATGGCATTGTATACACATTTCGCCTCACCAATGAGAAGATATGCTGATCATGTTGTTCATAGACAACTAAAATCTGCCTTGAAACAACAGCCATATACAGAAGATATGGAAACTTTAAAAATAACATCAGACTATTGTAATTTTAAGAAGGACTGTGCATATCAAGCTCAAGAACAAGGTATTCACTTAATTTTGTCAAAAACTATTAACAATATGGGAAATGCTACTGGACAATTATTAACTATGGCAAAGGTAACTCAAGTTTATGAATCATCCTTTGACATTATTATACCAGAATTTGGTATTGAGAAAAGAGTTCACGGTGATCAACTTCCTTTAATCAAAGCTGAATATGATGTTCTAAATAGAATATTAGAACTTCATTGGCAACCTGGTGTAGATACTGCAACTTTTGTACCAGTTGACGAACAGAATCCAAAATCCTATAGAAGTTCTATCAAGAATAAATTTAAGCAAACAACAAAAGAAATTGCTACTTTGGAAGTGGAAAAATTCTTGAACGGTGAACCATTGGTTGGTGAAAAGATGTTAGGTGAATTACAAAGACTGAATTTGAAAGAACCATCATTAAGACTTCCTAAACAATTGTCAAGTACAGAACCATTGAAAAGTTTCATTGATGCTACCCTAACCAGAAAAGAAGGTGATAATTATATTCAAGAAATTCGTGAATTACAAGATATACCAGTACTGTTAAGAGCTGAAGTCGGTATGGCATTACCGTGTTTAACTGTACGTGCATTGAACCCATTTATGGAAGGTAAGTAAGGAATTAATTAGATTAATTACCACTCTTTTTCTATAGGCATATACCCTCATATCATTTAGTTGCATGAACCTTGAAAGGCTGATCAAATACATACATAAAGTTCTAAATACCAAAAAAAGATCTAAATACATTAAATAAAAGTTGATACTCTATATAACTGTTTTATAATAGATGATGATACTAAAATTAATATTTGTCAATTTCGTAACTTGGTAGTATATTTTAATTTTTGTGGATTTACATTTACTTTCAATGCTCCCAAAAGACAAGTAATCCATATAAATATTATTACTTGAAGAAAAATAGAACATATATAAAAATATATTACTGATTTTATGACCTTGCAATTGTAATACGTTTCTTTAAAAGGAATACATCTTTATTGCATATTTCAAACAATAGTTATACTCTTAACCTTAATTTTCTTTGCTGTTGTATAATTTCAGCTAATTTCCTGCCCTTCACGTCAAAAGTTGAAAAAGCAAGAGATCAGAAAGTATTAAAATGTCTTATCTCAGTAATAAAGTAATGGAATATACATAACAACTAAATAAGAGATAGTCACAATGCTAAGTACAAGAATCAATACATATATACTTACTTCTAAACGTTACTTCAGTTTATCCCCTAGTCTATTAAAGAAGGCCTCCAGCTCACGCAAAGGGAACAAAGATTCAAATAAGTCAACAGTTACTGATGAAGCAGAATTGGTTACTGAAGATCCTAGAGAATACCTAAAAACTGCAACTCAAATGTATTCTAAAATGTTAGAATTACATAGCAAAAAGCTTAATGAATTGAAACAAGGGAAAGCCAATCCAAAGATTTTTGATGAATTGAAATTGCAAAATGGTGAGATGTTTACAAATGTTGCATCCACATCCCTGAAAGGGAAAAATTCATTATTAATAACTGTATATGACCCTAAAGATACCAAAAATATCATTAGTACCATCATGAGTGCTGGTTTGAATTTGAATCCTGAAAGAGATCCAAACAATGAGCAGGCATTGAAGGTTTTGCTACCTCCACCAACAACAGAATCTCGTATGCTCTTATTAAAAGAATTAAAACAAGTATATGAGCACCATAAAAACTCATCTATGAAATATTCTCTTGGAGCTATCAGAGGTGATATTATTAAACAATTAAAAAAATTCAGTAAAGATGATTCTGTTAAAAAAGTTTTACAAGATCTGGAGAAAATTCACAAGGAATACAATACTAAATTACAAGACCAATTAAAACAAGCTGAAAAAAGTGTAATGAATTAATTCCATTTTTGTTTCTATAATATTTTATTTCAATCGAAAGTATATAACATAATCTTTTATATAAACATACACATTATCGTAAAAAAATGTGTACTACATATACATGTACATAATTATAACTATATATTCACAGTAATTTATTCTGATATAAATTTTAACTAGCATTTTTAGCTAAGGATAGTAATGCTTTAATACGCTCCCAAACGGAAGGAGTGTATGCACCAGTAATAAAACTCTTCACAAAAGCCCATGCCTTTTTGTTACTACGAATTGGGTAATCTAATGGAGGTGGGATTTGTGTAGAAACAAATGGTAATTTATCAAAACAAACACTCTTAGCATTACATAAACCTAGTAAACCTTCTTCACCACCGAATTTCCCATAACCAGAACCATTGATACCACCAAAAGGTAATTGACAAACATAAAAGGTAGCGAAATCATTAATTGCGACATTACCAGTTTGTAATCTATCAGCAACATAATTACATTCTTGATAATCAGAACCAAAGACAGAGCCACCTAAACCGAATGGAGCAGAATTAGCTAATGTTATACAATCATCAGTATTTTCAGCTTTCATCATAACTAAAATAGGACCAAAAACTTCATTTTGAGCAACCTTCATATCTTTAGTGACATCAACCAATAAAGTTGGTTGGAAGTAATGTCCATCTGGGAAGTCTGAATTTTTTAAACGAGAACCACCTTGTAATAATCTAGCACCTTTTGAAACAGCATCATGAACTAATTCTTCCAATTCAGCAAATCTGTTATCAGAAACCATAGCACCAATATCAACATCTCTAACGCGGTCGATATCTGAACCTAAACGCATTGGGTTAGCAGTCATACGATCATTTAAAATCTTAACTAAATTATCATAATTTTTTTCACTGACAATAACTCTTTCAATACCAATACAGTTTTGACCAGAAGATTGGAAAGTACCACGTAAAATAATAGATGATAAAGCTTTTAAATCTTTAACTGAATCCAAGACAATAAAGGCATCTTTACCACCTAATTCAACAACAACAGGTGTCAATGATTCAGCAGCACATTTCAAAATGTGATGAGAAACAGGTTGACTACCAATAAAAGTAATATGTTTAAAACCTGGATGAGATGTAAAGTCATTTGCAGCATTGTCAATTGGAGTTGGTGGTAAACAATAACATAATTGAACTAAATCTGGGTCTTCATCACAAGCAATCAAACATTCACGAACTAAATTTGTAAAATATTCAGAAGACCAAACAACTTGTTCTGAACATTTCATTACAATAGCATTACCAGTAAATAAAGCAGCAATAATTGGACCTAATAAGTTATGGAAGGGGTAATTCCAAGAAACAATTGAGCTAACAACACCTAATGGTTCATAACGAATTTCGGCACCTTTATACCATTTCATAAAGAAGTTTGTTGGACCTGGACGACGAGAAGGTTTTAATACATTTTCACCATGTTTAACAATCCATTTAATTTTTTCTAAAGTAACTAAAATTTCACCCATTGAAGCATCTAACATTGTCTTACCAGAATCTCTACAAGCCACACGAGCAATTGAATCTTGATTTTTCAAAATATAAGCTTCTAAAGATACCAAAAACCTCACTTTTCTTTCTATAGATGCTCTAGCCCATCCTTTTTGAGCATTTTGAGCTTTTGAAACCATTTCATTAATATCAGCAGTTGATTTTGAAGTGAAAGAACCCAAATATTGACCAGTAGCTGGACAATGACATTGAATCTTTCCTGGTTCAGTAAGATCAATAATACCAGTAGTGGTAGCTTTCTTACCTTTCCAACCTTCTCTAGCCTCTTCAGGAATAGGCAAAGAAAATGGTACTGGTTTAATACTTCTACCAAAACAACATTTGTATAAAATATAACTTGTCAATAATCCAATCACTATCGTGACGGTTGACTGTTCTTTAATCACACTCAAACACATCTATTCAGTAAACACACAGTCGAGTAGTAACACTGAATAGTAAGCAATTACAATTGAGAATAGTGTATATAGTAATATCACAATTACACTTTTATATCTTCCATTCCTTATAAATTACATTTTATATACTGTCAATACCTTTTTTTGCAATTTAAACGACGTTGAAGCAATTTGGTTAACGTTAGATCCGAAAAACCTTCTAACTTGAATTCGAATAAGTTTTGTTATTTAAAGACACATACAACATATACAACATGTAAGAGTGGGGGGTTAGATAGGGATACTATCGTATAATGCATCTAATCCTATGTTATGATGAAAGGGTACAAGTTTACACACCATAGAAAGATTCCATCAGCGTAAACAGCCAGTCTAGAATGGGATATGCTACAATTGAACTGGTAACATTGTAAGATTGAAAGTTGCTATTATACATGATGGCGGGTACTATTTATAAAGAGTACTTTGTTTCTTTGCATCATCTATTTATCTGGTTTTACAAACTGCTTTACTCTTACTTGATCCACTATTCTTACTTACTCTCACGGGACTGGTACGAATATGTAACACATAGTAATAAACAAGTTCCACCGAATACATAAATTACTAGTAGTACCCAGTGCACTATTCTTTCAGTTGTAAAAGCATCCTTCTTCTTCTCATCTCAATGTTCTTTTATCTTGATAGTCTCTTGTTTCACTTTTCACCATACAAAATTGTCCTGAACGTAGAAATGTAAGTTATAAAAAAAAAAAAAAATTTGGAAAGTGAAATAATCCTAAAATGTATTATAAAAGGTGAAAAAGGTTGTGTGTTTGATTGTTTTTGCTTTGTTGGAGAAGTAAATATACTGAAATAGAGCGTGGGTTCGTTAGTATTTGATTGATTATACATATTGAATATGTCTTTTTCACCAGAACAGTTTGTTACTAAACTAAATACACTTGAAGATTCTCAAGAATCAATCGCCAGTGCTTCCAAGTGGCTTTTATCTCAACACAGAGATGCAACAAAGATTGCTCAAACTTGGGAGAAATATATGACCAAATCTGGTATCAATACAAGAAGAAAACTGTTGGGTGTGTATTTGGTGAATCATGTAGTTCAAGAAGCTAAAAGAAAAAAAATAGGACAATTTCAAGAAGCCTTTGGTGATTCTTCTGTAGTGGTTTTAGAAAAAATATATCCTACATTATCCAGTGACTTAAGGAAGAAAGTGAAAAGAGTTTATGACATTTGGAATGATAGAAATATCTTCTCCAAAGATGTATTAGCTAAAATCGGAAGTAACATGAAAAAAGTATCATCATCTTCATCTTCCTCCTCTACGTCATCTTCATCTAATGGGGGAAATGCATCAATCCCACCAAAATTAAAAGAATTAGTTAAGAAACAAACTGAAGTGATTAAAAGTTATCAAAATTCACAAGCATCAAAATTAAGATTAGATGGAGCTTCAGCATCGTTAGATCCAAATTCTGTGGTATACGAAGAAAATTATAAAACTATATTAAATATTGGACAAAGTGCAAGAGACGCAACTACACAATTGATTCAAATAAGGAAAGATACAATTGAAATATTGAGTAATCTTCTTAAAGAAGAAAAAGAACTACTAGAAAAGGAAGAAAATACACTAGGGGAAATAGATATGACATTAGCATCAAAAGATCCAAAAAATTTGAGTAACACAGATGCTGATGAAAATATATTACCTACTTATGAAGCTAGCGATAATGATGGTGATGACAAAAGCAGCGATGATGATGATGACCATGAAGAAGAAAACAATAATAAACAAAACCATAATGATGATGAGGCTGATGTTAATGAAGCTAAAGGCTCTCTCGAAGATGTAAATACTTTAAAAAGACTTCTAGATGAAACAAACAATGAAGGCTTAAAGTCTTCAACTGAATCAGCAAATAAAAAATTCAAATCTATTACCGATTCTGCACAACAAGAAAAAGAAGTCGAAGAATATGAACCAATAGCTAATACAGATGAGACAGAGGACATAAACAATAATGATGAAGAGGCTAGTAATGCGGTCACATCAAGCATCCAAGATCTGTTAAGTAAATTAGCTAATTAAATTTTCCGATAATAAACTGTATTTTAATGATATTTATGTATCAAAAGAAAATACTCTGAAACTAACTTGATTAAATAGACAAAAATCATTAATAAAAGAAACAAAACAAAAAACATTCAATAAACTAGCATATATTATATATAAATCTATCTAATTTAAAATTCTAATACACGGACATATTGATATGCTAAATCACCTAAATAATTTTCCTTACCTGGCCTCAATGTTTCATCTGAGAATTTAATGTCATTACAATGTATATCACCTAAGATATTTCGTATACGTTCTACACTATTCTTAAATTCTTTTTCGGATATATTATTAAGTGATTCTAAACTTATAAGCAGACCTTTAAAACCTGTGGATGAAAATAAGTTAACTACCCTAATTAGTAAATCAGTAGTTTTCAAGGTTTCACCGGCATCCCCTCTAATACCTTGTCTTTGACCCCAAATATTCGATAATTTTGTTGATAGAATATTGTCAATTGGTTCAGCTGTACCAGTACTACATCCACTAAAAGTCAATTCGCTAGGAATATCATTTGAATTCGAACTAGTAATGACCGCATGTTTATTTTGTAGAAGTACGGTACGTCTGTTATGATGAGAAAATGTAACAGAATACATTACTTTTGATGCATCACTTGGAAGATTTTTTATCAGACACCAGTATGCTTTAAATTCTAAAGACCACGGGTCCATTATCGATTCCAGCATATTTGATAAAGCATCTTTAAATTCAGTCAGAGTTGCTGGAGTTGCACGTTCATAGAATATCACACTAGTTTTATTAATTTGTCAGATTAGGACTTGTTAGTGATTGGTTTTGACAATATTTCAAATAAAAGATTAACAATAAAAGAAATAAAATTTGAAAATAAGCTAACCACGCAAAATTAAACATACGCTGTTCTTGGCATTTGTATTATTGGCTTTCAGTTGATTTAATAATACTCAAATACTATTATATATTCTACTAACTAATTATTTATACCTACTTATAACATTAAATACTATTAAAAATATTTCAGAGATCTTTAGAAGAGACCGACCATATTGAAAATGTACCGAATAATCAGTCACGTGTAGAAAGTAGTCCCAAATGTATTTTATTCAATTACTACAAGATATAATAATATCTGAAGATACTGAAAGTAGTATAAATTAGATTACAAACTTATTTAACTTATCTTTGTAAATCAATTACTGCTGATTGATTAGTCTTATTACTAAAAACAATAGCCCATTTGTGCCCTTTAGATGCTTCTTTAGATAGGGCATTATAAATACTAGTTGCAAAACTTCTAGGAGTTGCACTGTTTGCTGAACCAAAAACTTTTCTTAACCATTCATCCTTTTGAGCTAATGAAGTGATGGATATAATTTCCATTGTTTCTTCTCTCAATGTGTCAACAGTAATAATTGGAGCCGTGGATAAGCTGCTTACAATCGATTGGGATGCATTTCTGGCAGCATCTTCGTAAATCCACTTATCTCTTTTATTAGATTTTTTTGATCTCGTTGCTTGGTTAGCTACATAAACAATTTTTTGTTTTGAGTTACCATTTGTATTTTCCTCTGGATCTGCCCCTTGACTGCCACTAGCACTACTGCCATCATCCCAATGTTTCACCTCTTCGTAACCTGAATCTCCAATTGGTAAACGATCGTTTAGTAATGATGTACCTCCCATATCTTGTTGGTATAATGATAAAAACTCATCGACATCTAGATCAATATCTGTATTAGTTGTTAATCTTTTGACTTTTAATGGTTTGTATTTTCTATTACTACCTGTCACCGAATAGTTTTGTTGTTTAACTAACAGTATCCAGTCAACACCATCTCGTTGCGCACCAGATATTACATCTTCTATTGAATTACAATTTCTAAGTATATCTGCTTTAATATTATTTTTCCATAATTGGTTCAAAATTCCTAAACCAATTGTATTAAGCAATGAGTTTGAGAAACTAGCTATTAAAACATCACATCTACTTGGTTTCCAGTCAATTGCTGTTTCTTTTAAAAATTTATTTCTCTTCTTTATTTTAGTCCCACTCGCTAGCTTGAAAAAATTTTGTGCCACACCAAATATAGTCTCCCAGGCTAAGTTGAAACCTACTGCCCTTTGGACATTAGTACTTTTTTCACCAGATGGTCTGGCAAAATATGATATCAAATTATCATATCTACCACCTGCAGCTACTAAGCTTCGAGCCGAACCATCATCATAAACAGCTTGGAACATAATTCCACCTTTATAAAATGCACTGTTATAATTACCCAAGGGTGAAATAACTACGTTCCTACTAACTTCAAATGGCTTGAAATAATTGATAACTTTAGATATATATAATAGTGACTCATCTACTTTACGTAGATATGGGCTATCCACCATAACCTTGTGAAACCTTTTTCTGGCAGCATCAAAATCGAGTTTAAAGTCAAATGACTCTAAATCATTCAATGATGTTGACGAAATATTTAATTGAGATTTTAATTCATTCTTGACATCTCTAAATGATTTTGCAAATCCAATTTGTGAAAGCATACGGGATACCAATGGCCTTTGAGCCTTATCAATATTACAGAAATCAAAAACACTCTCTAATATATCACAGTGACTCATTATAAACATGGTATTAGTTTTCTCAAAAACAGGAAGGACTACTAAAATTTCATCGATGATTTTAATACTTTCAGCATCGTAAAATGGAGAATTTACAGAAGAATGTGATATTATATCAAAGTCAATTTCACCAAATTTTCTAGGTTCTAGAGTTAATTTTGCATTTTGGGGTGGTCTGTAAACATGTTGAAAACGAAACTGTTTTGAAATACAATTTGGATTCTTAGATAAATATCTAGCCATTGGGTAAGTTAGATCGTATTGAAATTGTAAAACAGTACCACCTTTGTCTAAAACTTCATAAACATTTTGATTGCTATATATAGGAGCTTTAGGAAAAACTCTTGGTGGCTCATTATTTTCTATACCACCGTGTTTTCTGAATATGGCAATTACTTCTTCGATCATTCTAGACCTTAAAATTTGTCCAAATGGAGTTGATATTGGACGAGAATTATCGTAAAGAATATCATTTGATAAACTATAAGATTGAGTAAATAACGTTTCTCTGACCTTTTGCTGCCAAGGTGAAGAGGGATCTGCTAGACTTTTCAATGCCTCCTTGATAACTTCATCCTGGTGTTTAACAGGTAACCAACCACTATTCAATAAGTCTCGTGCATCTGGTCTTTTCCTTTGATCATGATCAAGCAATAATTTTATGATTTTCTTTTCTATTTTCATTTTTAAATCATCAAATCCAACAGGAAATTTAATCAAAGATGTCCTCAAATCTTTTAGTATCATTACTCTCTCCATACCAGTACTAAAAGGGTATACCATTTCAAAAAATATTATACCTAAAGAATACATATCTATTTTTTCATTATAACGTCCTTTCCCTGTTAATACTTCAGTTGCCACATAAAGAGCCGTACCAATTGCTGAGGTAAAATTATCAGTACTTCCGGAAAGTGACTGTGAATCAAGCTTTGATATATCCACTGATTTATGAACATTCTTAGCAAGACCAAAATCACCAATTTTTACATTTCTTGATTCATCGATAAAAATATTCATTGGCTTTAAGTCTCTATGAATAATTCCTTGCGAATGAATATAACTTAGAGCCTCTAAAATTTGACGAAATAATCTCCAGTATTCATCTCGTTGTTTACTTAGATTTTCTGTGTGAATTAAATCATATAAAGTTCTATTCTCACAATATTCCATTTGAATAAATAGAGTACTTTTCCTCTTACTAGATGCAGCCTTTTGTTGTTTTCTTGTCACTGTATTCATCTTCATTCCACTTTCAGATTCCTCTGAAGAGGAATCCTCGCTTGATTCATCTGATTCTTCATCTTGTGATAAGTCAGTTTTTTTGTCACTAGAACTGTTAGCAAATTCAATGTCAGGATATCCTGAATTAGAAATAAAATCCCAGTTCCCATTATCAACGTCAAGGTCAGTTCTACTTCTATATATGCTTGATTGGTTAAACAAATCGTCTTCGTCAATTGTATCTTCCGTTTCTTGTTCATTTTCATCATCGTCTGAGGAAGATTCTTCTTCATCACTGGATTCGAAAATACTCTCATCCGGTGCGTCTTCTTCCAGCCATGCTGCATAATATCTAACAACATATTGATGGTTTAAACTTGCCAATAACATTACTTCACTTAGGATTGTAGATAATTTCTCTTCTGTATGTCTAATCTTTTTAATAGCATAGTATCTACTGTCTAAAGTGTTACGAGCTTTTACAACTTGGCCAAAAGCACCTTGTCCTAGGACAGCGATTTCCTCAAAATCAGAAGCATATCGAGAGCGTACCTTAGGATTTACCGAATGATATTTAGAACCAACATTAAATGAACGTCTCCTATTACTTGATTGAGAAAGAGTTCTGGAACTAGCTGTCATCGTCCCAGCAGATGATTGCTTATTAGAAATAGACGTATCGATAATTTCAGGTGACCCTAGTAATTTATTCATGTTCATATCGATATTTGTTCTTAAAAATTTCATTGGTAAAAGTTCCAGAGCTCCGGCTCTCCTTTTAGGATCATCTTCTAGCATTTTTTCTAAAAAGTCATATAAAGTTTCCTCTATTGGAGCACTTTCAAGAAATTCCTGTGGAGATGTATAATTTATTAAAGTATCTAAGCCATTGATAATTTGTAAAAATACTACACCTGCATCCCATATATCAGTCATTCTTTGAGGTTTACTATTCTTTATTTTTACAAGTTCCGGAGCTTTCCAAGGACAATACGGTTCTTCAATTGCACCGCTTTTATTTGGATATCTAGTTAACATATTTATAATTGTATAACCGTAGCTCGGGTTCACTAATTGAGGAACAGTAGCTCCAAAATCTATATCTTTCGCTAAAATTATGGTTTGCAATGATATCCCTTTATGGAAAATACCAAGTTTATGCAATGCTTCTAAACCTTCTAGTATTCTAATCATCCACACACGAGCAGTGGCTAAATTCACAAAACCAACAGATTCAATAATATCGGTAAGTGGCACTGTTACACAATATTCAGTTAATAACAATACTTTCCATACGAAAGTTGCATTGTTTCTTCCTTTACGTTCAACTGTGTAGGAATATAATTTATTGACATTAACATGTGATACTTTTAATAATGAATCTAATTCTTTTTCTAAGTGAGAAATTTCTTTCTTACCATTACTAGTGTTGAAATATGAATTGTCCAATTCAATTTCTGTAAGTAGATAATAAAAATTTTCCATTATGCCTGATGACATTACTGTGGCCGCTAATGGAGATTCAGGTGGGATATACGGTTTGACTAAATGCTGTTTACCGAATGATAATATGTCGTTAGATAAATTTATTGGTACTGGATTAACCACAGCCCTAAATTTGTACATTGAATTATTTGGTAATTTACCTTTAATATCCTTTGGAAAGACAATTGCTTCCCCCGAAGCAACCCACTCTGAAGGTGGGAGTAAATTTATTGGTGCAATCGGACTGAATAAGACATCATCATCATCCTGTCTCTTTTCTAATTCTTTTTGTACAATCTCATCAATCATACGTTGTTCTGTTAATCTATTTTCTTCTCTTTTTATAGCCCGTTCTCTGTCTTCTTGGTCTAGTTTATCCTTCTCTTCCCGTATACGTTGTATTCTTTCATCCTCTAATGAGTGTGAATTTGCCATATTTTGAGAATCGTCCAATTGTTCTTGTGTTTGAGAGGCAATTTCAAATATGTGTTCTTGGCCCTTAGCATCTTTATGAATTTCTTTGAACTGGCTTTTAAGCTTAGTAAGTTGACTGTCCATTACATTCTCGACATCTTTAAAAGTAATTTCAGCCGCAGTGAAAGGATACATGGGGGTTAATGCAATATGTAAAGTTAACGATGATTCAGCGGGTATCTTGTTGGTTGATCGAAGTGAAATATCGAAAATAATCTGAGGTTGTTTATCCCAACTCGATTTTTTCCTTGTTAAATCTACGAAATCTTCCATGTAAATTGATCGAAGAGCTTCGAGTTCATTGACTTGAATTTCATAATATTCATTCAAAGTGAGATGACTTAACGACATCTATGCAAAATTACCTGATTTTTGTATGAAAATAATCAAATATCAGACTGTCTATAAGGTTATGATATAAAAATAATTGTTCTGTTTTTTATTTTCCCTTTACCTGAAAAAAGTTAATGCGTTAGAAATTCTTCTTTATTGAATTTCACAAATGACTTTTGCACAAAACAATACAAACTGTTAAAAAAAAATGGTTCACTATTACTTGATTTATGAATTGCCAATTGTAATATAGCAGAATGATAAATAAATACAAGCAACTGTGAATTTTTATGGTCACTAATTTATTAATGACCATATATCTTATTTTTGGTATATCAATTTTTCATTCCCTGAGCTTTGAAATATACATACACCCTCCCCCCGGGTAAACTATTCTCACTTAGATAGTGACGATGACAGATAACAATGGATAAACTATGCAATGACTAACGATTGAATATGTTTGAAGAGTAATATCTCCTCTGCTTGGATGATGATGATGATATGAATGGTTAGGGCTTGGATAATTGGTATGATGGAGTTCATTAATTAAATACATAAGGTAGTGAGAGAAATAACATATATAAAGTTTTGTGAGTGTAAATAAAAGGAAATTAAACTAATGTAACTTGAAGTCAATATATCTGGTTACGAGAAGATGACTACACCGGTATGAACTCTTACCAACGATAAGAGCTTCGTTATTGTTAAGAAAAGTTTGGTGATTTGTTTCAGCTAGTTATCCTGAACGTTGGACAAAGGTTCCATTTCTTCATCTTCAGGTAACGGGTTATGAGCTTTAATGTGTAGAGTAACATCAGAATCATCTAATAATGGCTTAAATGGTGCTGGATCTCTGATGCTTGGGAAGTATCTATAATAACTAAAATATGCAAAAAAGCAACCCACCAGAGAACCAATAATTACATCAACAAAATGATGTCTATAATCTTGTGTTCTAGACAATGCTATCAAAGATGCACCTAGTAAAGGAATGAAGGCAAATAGTTTTGTCCATAGTGTCGATTCTGGATGTTCAGTTAATAATTGACCACATAACCATAGATATAAGTAGCCTAAACCTGAAAAACTTTCACTGGAATGTCCTGAAGGTGTTGTTCTGAACCCTTCAAGAACCATAGCCCAGTTATCTGACGTACATACATCAACAGCATTCAATAATGTGTCTATTGGTAAATTTTCTTTTGGTTTACATCTTGCTAAGAAATCAGGCCTTAATCTACCAATCCAATTCTTTATAAAATTCGTAAATAACATATCAGATACTAATGATATATATAACCCTAGTAGTGAAATGTATAATAAAAACCATCTGTGTCTATGATCTGCCAATACTAACCATACAACAAAGATAGTAATAGATGGAACCACCAAACTGTATACAAGCAACATAAAATCACCGACACGTTGGTGTTCAGCATACGGATGTGAAATGGTTAAATCATTGATAGAAAATTGTCTTTGAAATGGTTCAAAATAGTATACAGGAATATTCAGTACAATCAATAATAACAATAATGAAAGGTCTGGGATTCTCCATTTGGTACTCCCTCCACTTAATATACGCGGGAACCCATTTATTAAAGATGATCTTTCTATAGCCATTCTTCCAGTAAACGTGTGTAATTAACCTTTAAACAAAAAATAATTCAAAAATTCAAACGAATGATATTAGTATGATCTCTTATGAGGATAAGTTACTCCACAGATGATATAACGTTCTTATATGTCGTCGTCGATGTTGCTTCTTTATAATTAACTTTACTATAATTTCACTTTTTATTATCTGGGTGAAATTTCAACTATTTTTCCCCTGTAAAATTTCCCGTAAGATTAATTTTTTGTCCCGATTTGAATTACAATAAATATAGTTTCGAATTTCTGCCAATGGAGGACAAAAAGAACAGTTTCTTTTAATAATAAAGCTGTTCTGTCAATTCGAGCATAATAGGGAATAAATTTTAACCCAGTATGATAGTGTGTCAATATATCACTGCTTCTATTTTAACTAATTATTCACAAGAAAAGTGTTGGTAATGACAATATCGTAACACATGGAAATGAATGTCCTATGCTCATGTCATATCATTTAGATCTGTAGATTTGCTATTCTCGAATAAAGGGTATGTTTATGAGATATACCTATTTGTTTACTCAAAAACATGATAAAAAGATACACCTGCTACCTTGTAATTATATTTGCTTGATATTAATATATTATATACACATATATATAGACAATGTCACAAAGTATATATAGTTTAACTAGTCTTAAATGAGGATGGTATTGTAAATGCTATTGCATAATAATAAACTATTAAGCAAACTGCTATTTTCTAAGATACCTTGATCTTCCTTCCCCCACCCATATCAGCCGTAAATGATCAGAGCGCGTTGATTTACATTTTATGGTTAAAATGGTTTTTAATTATCTCTTTAACACTTTTAAGTAACTAATGAATAATGATAAACCTGTTTATATATTGATACAATGGAACAAAGAAAACTCGTAGTATTGGTGTAGTATATTAGTATAACTATATTCATCTCAATTTCTATTTTACTTTAAAAAAAATTATAGTTAGTGTGTAAGATTGATATTTTTAATTGTTCGGCGGCTAAATTTTATAAGGAAAAAAAGTTATTAAATTATGTCTAATTTCTTTAGGGATAGCTCTTTGGCCTTTAAACCAAGATCGAATATATTCTCTAAGTTGAGGGTTAAAGAATCTGATACCTTTGCAGATGCTTCTTTAAATGATGACGGGGATACCTCTATGATGGAGACAATATTTACTGGCACAAATGACAATCCAGAGGTGGAAACAACGGGAGATACTAGTCTTTATCAAGATCAATCAACAGAAAATAAGCATAAAAGAGAAATTACTGACAATAATAACCATCCACAAACTAGTACACCAAAATCATCGAACAGAATAAAAGAAGATATTGGGGGTGCCTTAGAAGAAGATGAACTTGAAATCACTGAAGTTAGAAATGTCGATCAAACTTATAAAGAAGAAATAAATACTCCACAAGTAAATCCAGCAAAATCAAGTGGATACGCAACTGAGAAACAGGGGTATATGGAAAATTCAGAAACTTCTTCCAATGATGTACTATTAGAGGCATTTAATAATACGCAAAAAATTTGTTCAAATTTAAAACAAGAATTACTAAAACAACAACAGGAAAATTCCAAACTAAAAAATCAATCAAAAATGTTTGAACTTGATAGTAAAAAAATAATTGAGAAATTTTCTGGATATAAAAAATCCTTATCAGTATTAGAAGAAAAATCAAAATGGTTTCTCGAACAAAAAAATGCAAATGATTCAAGATTACAAGACTTAAAGAGAAATAATAAATCAATCCATGAAAAAATAAATTCATATAAAAAGGATATTGAAGCACTTAAGACATCTTTGCTGAACATTACAAGTGCTAAAAATGAAATGGATAATGATTTAGCTAAAAAAATTAAAGAAATAGAATATTTGAAAAAGGAATTAGATAATTGTTCAGGACAATTAAGTGAAGAAAAAATTAAAAATAGTACTCTTTTATTAGAAGTTCCTAAAATTAAGGATCATATTTCAAAACAGGGGGAGCTATATGAATCTCAACTTAATTCCTTATCAAATAATTTAATGGAATTAATACCCAATGATTTTTTAAATACGCTAATTAAAGATAATGAAGCTTCAAAACTATATTTGTCAGAAAAGGCTCATGATTATCAGGAACAATTGAAAAGTTATTATGATGTAAAACTTCAGGAAAATTTGAAATTATTAAATGACAAAGAGGAGGAAGGAAGAAATGATCTTAAGGAGAGCTTAAAGGTTAGCCAAATGGATTTAATTAAAGACACAAAAAATAAACTTGAGTTATTGTTATCAGAAAATAATGTCAATATCGAAAAATCTATTATAAATAATTTAAATTCTTTAATTACTACTGTCAGTACAGGAAACACAAATTCCATAGAAAAAATAGAATCATTGACTATAGCGTTAGAAACATTCAAAAGTGCAATATATGATTGTAAAGAATATGATAAAAAATTGGAAGTCATTACTCAAGAAAATTTAGAATTGAAGTTACAAAAAACCCAAATAATTACGTCACTTGGAACTAAGGAGGCCGAATTTGATGAATTATCAAAAAAACTGATGGATCAAAATGCACAATTAATGAAGTGTTCTACTGAAGAGAAAAAATATTCAGAGCAATTGGATGAGCTAAAAAATAAGATTAAAGAAGGTGAATCAAACTTGCAAAGGTTAAAAGAACAAGAAATTTCTCAAGCTTCAAATTATGAAAATAAATTAGCCGCCCAAGTCACAATATCTAATACTTTAGCTACGGAAAATGACATGTTAAAACAAAGGGTGAATCAAGTGGAGGAAGCTAAACAAAATATTGAAAAAGAAAATTCTAAAAAGTTTGATAAGTTTCAAAAACTTAATGAACAAGTTAATAGACTGAATGTTGAACTTGTTCAGCTTAAAGCTCACGAACTAGAATTGGAAGAGGAAAATAGAAAATTAAATAAATCAGTTGATGATGACCGGGTCGGGTATGAAGAAACTTATAACGACGTTAAGAGGTGTAAGCAAAAGGTAATACTATTGGAAGCTGATAAGCAAGAATTGATGTCAGAAAAACTGGAATTACAAGATAAAATTGATATATTGGAAGCTGACATAAAGAATAGGAAAAAACAAAATGCAGATCTCATTTCGAAACAAAAAGAAGCCATTATTAAAGAAAATAAGCCAGCTCCAAAAGTTTCAAGAAATGAAAATTTGGTAGTGGAGGTACCTTCTTCTAACAAAACGTCCAGTACGAAAGAGATTTCAAAGCATGCGCAGTTGACAGAATCAACATATTTTCCTCAACGACAAGAAACAAAAAAGTCTCGTGGAAAAAATAACAATAATGAAGATGATGACGATGAATTTGACTTATCTTCGTCGTTAAATGATGATCTCGAAATGACAATTCCATCTCCTATTGAAATAAAACAAATTAAGAGACCTAAAGGAGGAAGCCAGTTGATGAAAGCACCAACAAACTCAAGAAAAAAGATGCTCATATCTGATGAGGAACAGGATATGAAATTAGGTAGTAAAAGAAAGAAGAAAAAGTTGTGATTCCTCTAATCTTAAGCATATCTCCCTCTTCAATATACGCGATAGTTAAATAATGTCGTACCAGTAAAGTGATGTTATTTTAATGTTTGCGTATGCCTATATACATAAAGAATATACAATTATTTTTAGCTTCAGTGTATGAATTAATTCAATATTTGTAATTAATCAATCGTTTGCATTAACAGTTTCAATCTTATCCATTACATCCTCTTTCTTCATCCTGTGGAATATTTTAACTAAAGATTTAGGATTTTTTTCATTTTCAATATGTAATACAGGGATATCAAAACAGTATTTCTCCCACCACTCCTTATTCTTTGGATCATCGATATCAATCATTTTGTAATTAAGTTTACCTGAATACTGAGCATCTTTAACAACTTTATCCAACACTACTTTAGCAGTTACGCATAATCCACAGTTTTCCTTTGTAAATAATGTTAGTTGCAAATTGGAATAACTGAAAACTGCTCTGGAATGATGAAAGGATCTAGTGAACGTTCTTCCCAACATAGTACCGTCCTGTTTGAATAGTATAAATTTCTGTAACTTGTTAACCTACAACAATGTACTGTTTGAGAATATTGCTCATTAAACTTTTGGATCTTGAAATTTTACGAGGATAAGGGCAAGGAAGTTTTACGTTCAAGATCCAAAAAAGGTGTTATTTATCAGGGGACAAAGCAAGTAAAGAGCATTTTTCATGAGATGGTAAAGTGTCAAGCAGAAATATATATTTAGTGAAACAGGCATGTTCTTATTGATGGCATTATGTTACAACAATAGCTGAACTCACCTGTGTGTTGGTGTCAGTTAGCTCAGAATATTAAATTGGAAAATATATCTATCCCTTCAAGAAGTCTCGCATGGGTGTCAACCGAGGCTACTACGATACAGTCACATGTGAAGTTTCTGTAACATTAAACATAAGTGATGATAATATACATACATATATATACAAATCTTGATGACCATCCTAAATTTATCTTATTTAAGCTTGATTGGTAGTCACTTCGTTTTCTGTTTTTCCCTTTCCTTTCATTATTCTTTTTTTTTAAGAAAGTGTATAATTTGAAACTATTCGAGTAATTACTTTCATGTACTTCATTCAGATTTTATCATCCCACGAAGAATCGAAATTCAAACTGGTTTTGAAACGGTTAGAAATAATATAAAAAAATCAATTAATTATTAATCACCTAAACATATTATGACATTGTCAAAACAAGAACTTAAGGCCATTGAAACCAACTTAGTAGAATTGTTGGAGAAGGAGATTGGACCAATTGTAAAGAGCAAATCTGGTACTTCATTTGAAGCATATGAAGACAAATCAAATGAAGTTGATCTAGTCACTCAAGTTGATCAAAATGTTGAAAAAATTGTTAAGGCTTATTTATTAGAAAAATATCCAACTTTCAAATTCATCGGTGAAGAAACTTATGTTAAAGGGGTTACTAAGATCACTAATGAACCAACTTTCATAGTCGATCCAATTGACGGTACAACTAATTTCATTCATGGATTTCCTTTCAGTTGTATATCATTAGGTTTATCAGAAAATGCTAAACCTGTTGTAGGAGTTGTTTATAATCCACATTTAAACCAAATGTTCCATGCATCAAAGGGAAATGGTGCCTTTTTAAATAAATCTCCTATCAATGTGACTAAGAGACCTTTACTTCTAAAGAAAGCTCTTATTGCATTGGAAAGTGGTACTGAACGTGATAATAGTGGTAATTTTGATATTAAGGCAAAAACTTGCAAAACTTTATTAAGTGAGGATGGAGCTTTAGTGCACGGTGTAAGAAGTTTAGGCAGTGCTGCAATGAATATATGTTACGTAGCATCGGGTATGCTAGATTGTTACTGGGAAGGTGGTCCTTGGTGTTGGGATGTCTGTGCCAGTTGGTGTATTTTATCTGAAGCAGGTGGTATTCTTGTTGGTGGTGTTCCAAATACGTGGGATATTCATTTAAATGAAAGATGTTATCTAGCAGTTAGAGGAGGTGCTTCTAATGAAGAGCAAAAACCATTTGTTGAATCATTCTGGAGTCACATTGCAGGCGAATTAAAGTATGAGTACCAGTATTAAAAGGAAATTCAATTGTGGTTACTAACTTATGATAATATCATTTTACAAAAGTTATATAAATGATGTATATCATGAGTCTTATTGCAGAATGTATTCTTATTATATTATATATATATATATATAATATATATCACATCTAACATACAGGTAACCTGATGATTGCCACATCATTAAAATAATATATGCGTCAATTTATAGTATGTAATTTTTCAAACCGGTCTTACTAAATTTTTCAGGCGGGTTCTTGTAACTTATTCTAATATCAAATACAAAATAGATATAAGATAACTTCATCAAACACTACTTTCAGTCGTAAAGACATAAGGCAACAATTTTACTCCAACCCAGTTATTCGATGTCTAGGAATCTTTTGTTTTCTGCTTTGAAAACTTCATTCCCTTTATATAGCATCACTCGTTCACCTTTAAATAAGGTATCATACAAGTTAATACGTCATCTCAGTGATTTGGCTCATGGCGAAAATAATATATCAGAGATAAGAGTGAAGACAAACAAGCCACCAAAAAGTACAAAGCAAAATGCATTACGTTATTTGAGAAGGAGTTTTGTTCCAGCTTCTGAATCTTCTAATTACATATCTAAAAATTGGACCGACGCTCAATATCTAACTTCGAATTTCAAAGTTAGATCTTGTACTACAATTACAACAAGTGAAAACTACGATCTTACTACAGTGATCTCGTTGCTGAATGATCATGGTTTACAACCTACAACATTAATACCTGATGAAATCGTAACTTTCAAATATAGACATAACGGTGATCAGGGAGATGTGCTGATATTGGGACAAAATGGATCTGTTGTAAGTTGGGGGTTTGATGAGAGCACTGTTATTGAAAATGTTTTACCATTGATCGAAAAAGCTTGCATTAATCCCTTGAACATAAAAAAATTTGAGACTGAAGATATCGATTACATAGAATTGGACAATATAGGTGAGCTTGAATCAAAAGGACTATCAACAGATATTGCAAATGAACCAAGTTTTATCTCAGAGGATCTTATCGTCGTAAATTGCATTGAACCAACTTTAGGTCTATTGAATAAAGCTGCTTTTTCTAGTGGTATATCTAGGAGCACCTCTCTAGCAGTCCTTGAATCGACATTAGAAGAGCACATCGCTACATCAAGAGTTATTACTGAGAAATTTTCTAAAGGAATTCAAATAAATTTAAAAGAAAAGCATTTCCTACAATCAATTGGTAAATTATTTTTAATAAGAGGTAAATTGAACTTATACTCTGAATTGATTGAAACACCAGATTTATATTGGAGTGAACCTCAATTAGAGAAAATTTATAAAAATGTTTCTCGTTACCTAGATGTTGGTCCACGAATTGCTATTTTAAATAGTAAGTTAGATTATTCTACTGATGAGTCTAGATTATTGTTGTCAGTATTGAATGAAAAAAAAAGCGCATTTTTGGAGTGGATCATTATATATTTAATTACTTTTGAAGTATGTTTTGAATTATTTCATTATTATGAGAAGCATTATGCTTCATCGGTGGAAAAGACGGAAGGTTAAATATAGTAAAAAATAATAGTACTATATATGTATATATATATATATATATATATATTGTTTTCTATTCATGTATATACAACATAATTAATATATTCATTGAAAAAATAGATTATTTATCATCAAAAATTTAAGTCATTACAATAAGCCGAGCTTATATTATTTAATCCCTAGATAAAGGATTGGTAATCTTTAATGTAATTCCGTCAGTTAATGTATTTTTGATTACAGTAACTTGTGTTAAATCATTGACTACATAATCAGCACCAGCTTGAAATAAAGTATCTTTATCATAAGTTGAAGTAATACCAACGGTATAAGCACCCATTGCCTTACCAGCCTTTATACCTGCTGGTGCATCTTCGAACACAACGGCTTTTGAATCATTTAAGTCGAAGTTCCAATTTTTACATAATTCAGTCTTAGCTTTTAAATATCCTTCTGGATCAGGTTTACCTACTTTAACATCGAAACTAGTTATAAATGTTTCTGGTTTTTTAACATCTTTTAGAATATTATTAAACCATGAAAACACACAATATGGAGAACCGGATGTTATAATTGCCCATTTTCTAGTTTTAAAAACTGTACTATCATCAGTATTACGATCTAAAGACAACAACAAATCTTTTGAACCAGGAACTAACTTGACATCATTAGGATAATCATTGGCAATTGATACTTCTAATAATTTTACACCAGCATTGTCTGTATCATCAATATCTGGGAAAAATTTGGCCAACACATCAGCAGTTCTTACACCATGAGAAAATTTAAACAATTCCACAGGATCAACATTATGCTGCTCACATAGTTTAATCCAAGCACTTTCAGCTGCTTTGATAGTATTTACAATAGTACCATCTAAATCAAATAGACATAATCTGACATTCAATTCAACCATCTTTCAACAAATAGCAATAGTTTTTCCACGATAAGATACGAAAAAGATAAAGATCAGGATCGTAGTAATGCAATTGACAAAGAGAGTCTTTATAGTAGGTTCTTGCAAACAGTTCCCCTTGTATCTAAGTTCCTATGTTCCTATATATAGATCATCTTTTCATCATCAAAATTTCGTGGGTGATAGAACATTCCGCAACCTGACAGATCTCAGCTGATGAGAAACGCAAATTGATTGCGGGGGCAGGAAGGAGTTTAGCGGAGGAGTTATTATGAGGTTTGAAAACATTCTACAATTTATCATTGGAATGTGTGAATAGTTTTAATATACATAGACCTTACTTATTGATATTGATCTGGAGATACAATGTATTATGAGATATCTCAGGTAATATTATAGTATGATTATTCTGTAGATCTCTATTTACCTTTTAATTGTAATATGCACAATCGATTTCATGAAGTAGATTGATTCTAAAATACTTAGTAACAATAAATAGAAATGCATTAAAATGGAATCTAATGTATATATTATCTTGAACATCTACAATCCTAAAACCGGACAGTATATATGTGAACCTTCATATTTTTTCTATATATATGTGTGTGTGTGTATGTGTTAATTTTTTGGTATTATTCTTCAGCGACACAAAAGACACTGAGACACATTCTGTTCGTATTGTTTAAAATTTAAATATAAGTCTATATAAAGATAGGACTACAAATTTGCTTAATTAATAAAGGAGAGTAAGTTTGCTATATATAGACTATTTGTAGTACAAGAATACAGTATACCTATTACAACATAAGAAACTTAGAGAGATACGGTGGGGGAACAATATACAAGAGAATCATAAATGAAATGGACGTATATGATGAACATAGATATGGTTCAACCCTGTCTTATAGAGATAATAATTCGAACAAAAATATAGAATTAGAGAATGAAACTATACTCCTTGAAGCTATTGAATATTTTGCATTCTTTTTTTTTATTATAATTATTGTTTTCCTGATTTCTAGTGGTTTTACTGTTTATAAAAAATATAAAAAAGAACATCCTGTTAATTCAAAAGATACAAATTCAAGTAACAGTGAAATTGGTGTCTCACCAAAGATTTTTAGTGATGATGATTTATACCCAATCATCAATTACAAATATAATGAAAATTTATACTATTTCAACAGAATAGGCAGCGATAATAATTTTGCTGCATTAAAGATGAAGGAAACTAACAAACCTTTGAAGAAAATAAAATTAGTTTATTCAATAAAAGACTTGGTTAAAATTAGAAATGCAATGAAAAATAAAAATGTTTTAGTACCAAGAGAAGTTTGGAAATTTTATAAATGGTATAAAAATCGCTACAAATAAAAAAATAATTATAGAATAAATTATTTCATATCTAAATAAGTACTTTTAATAATAGACTATAAACTTTTAAAAAACACAAATCTTGAACAAAGGAATAGAAAATTAAAATTATTTCATAAATTAACTATTTATATAATTTATTTATAGTAACCATTAGCTCTTAGATATTCGATGACTAATTCGCGATCTCTGCTTACCCATTGTGCTTTAGAAATAATAGTATCTAAAGATTGTGCTAAACTTTGATCGAAACCTTTGGTGGATTTAGTATCGAAAAATTTTTGGATGTTAGCAACCGCTTCTAAAGAAGTATGACCAGAAGTACAGATAACAACAACTGAACCCAACATTGACAAGCCAGGAGGTAATCTCTTGAAAATTTCATCCCAATTATTTTGTATCCAGCCCCATAAAGCATCAATACCTTCTTTATGAGATCTCATACCTTGCATTGGAATATAGATATCTTGGTTCAAGACAGTACCATCAAATAGGTAACCTAAGGTTCTTTGTAACAATTCTGGTTCTTTGAATCTACCTAATGTTCTTAAGGCGGCTAATTTTTCATCACTAGAAACAGGATTCTTATAGATGTTAAATAACTTTTCATAATTTTCAACACCACCTGCTCTACCTGCAGTACTGAAAACGACTGGTTTAATTAAAGCTGGAATAGCCTTGGAGTCACCATTTGTATATTTATTAAACATTTCTAATGCGGCCTTTTCGACTATTGGATCTCTAGCACTACAAGCTGCACTGAATAATGCGACCTTTAAACGTTGAGTAGCAAATGAATCGTTAGCAGAGAAATCCCAACCTAATGAATGGGTCTTTTCAGATACTAATTTTCTTGTGAAAGCATCTAAAGCGTCTCTTACTTCTTGTGGTTCATAAACCCAAGTAGCTTTCATGGAAGAAATACTGTTAATAATTTGATCCCAAACAACAAATGATTGTTCGTTGTTCCATTCAGATACTAACTTTAGGAAGTTAGCAGTAGAAGTGTAACCGGAGGAAGATAATGCTTTGACATCAGCAACTAAACCAGTACGATCTTCAACTGATAATAAATCAGCTTGTTTACCTAATTTAGCCCATCTTTCATCAGAATAAGAAGTGATGTAAATACCAGATTGTTCACCATTTACTTTGAAGAAATCAGTATCTTTTAATTCTACAGTCTTAGATCTGTCATTTAAAACCAAAGAGTTATCAACACCATTCTTATTTTTTAAAGCTAAGAACACAGGGTATAAAGTTTCATCTTCTTCAGGTTTAACATCACCAGTAGTTAAATAACGATTTTGAGTAAAAGTAACTTTATTACCTTCTTCATTGACAGTAATAACTGGGAAACCGACTTTTTTAGTCCAGATATTCATAACTTTACTGACATCTTTACCAGAGGCTTCAGATAAAGCATTCCATAAATCTTCAGTTTGAGCATTACCATACTTGAATTTGTTTAAGTATTGAGAAACACCTTTGATGAAAACATCTTCACCTAACCATATAGAAATCATTCTTAATAGAGAAGCACCTTTGGAATAAGAAATGGCATCGAAAATTTGATTAATTTCATCAGCTTTCTTAACAGGAACCTCAATTGGATGAGATGATCTCAATGAATCTAAAGTTAATGCATGTTGTAAAGTATCAGTGACGTATTGTTGCCAAACGTTCCATTCTGGTTCAAATTCGTTACAAGAATACCAAGACATCCAAGTGGCGAAACCTTCATTTAACCATAAACCTTCCCACCAGTCCATTGTAACTAAATTACCAAACCATTGATGAGCCAATTCATGTTGAATAACTTCTGCAACCCTTTGAATACGATCTAAAGTAGCATTTTCTTTGTCTAATAATAAATCAACAACTCTATATGTTACTAAACCCCAATTTTCCATAGCACCTGCAGAAAATTCATGAACAGCAACGTTATCCATTTTTGGCAATGGATACTTAATACCGAATGATTTTTCAAAAAATGCTAAAGTTTTTGCTGTTAAATCAGCAGCAAATTGACCATCTTTTTCATTACCTGGAGTAGCATAAACTCTAACAGGAATTCTAAAATCATTATTTTCAACATATTTCAATTCAGCAACTATGAAAGCAACTAAATAAGTTGACATTTTTGGAGTAGTATTAAATTTAGTAATTTTTTTATCACCATTGATCGATTCAGATTTTATATCCATATTTGATAAATGTGTTAATGATGAATTCGATACTAAAGTGACATCAAAAGTAGATTTTAAATTTGGTTCATCGAAACATGGGAATGCTCTTCTGGCATCAGTTGGTTCCATCTGAGTAGTAGCCATATATTTAGTTTCTCCAGTTAACTTATCTTCGTATTTAGCTCTGTAAAAACCGGCCATATTTTCATTCAAAGTACCTGTAAATTCAATTTCTACAGTAACTTGTTCATTTTTAGAAATAGTACCAGTTGGGAAATCTAAAGTCAAAATTTGAGTTTCTTCATTAACATTAAATTGAGTAGCTGCAACAGCACCAATACGAACAGAATGAACATCAATATCGACAATATTCAATTGAACAGAATCACTATTCTTATCGTTAACTTTCAAATCAATCTTAACATTACCATTATATTTAAAAGTATCAAAATCAGGTTCTAATTGTAAATCATAATGTAATGGATATACATTAGTAGGTAAAACTTCACGTTGCATTTCAGTACTGGACATAATTATAGTAGTCAAAAAAAAACACACAGTAAGGATGACAGTCGCTGGTTAGTAATCTACTTGAAACAATACAAGACAATTGATCTAATATATCAATCACACACACATATAATACACATTTATAAAACACAATGCATTAAAAACTTGTTTTGCTCCTTAAAATGTTTTTGCCACTCACTTAAATGTCAAATTTGGGTCCCAGTAACCTTTTTCCCACCGGCGGCTGGCTCACTGCGGGCAGCCAAACAAAGCAGGTCAGTTTAGTTAGTGAGAAATAATAAGTATATGGCATTAGCTAATATCAATAAGACAGATGTGATGTTGGTGATGTGGATAGGTATAAAGAACTTGCTGGTTGGGTGGTAGTGGTGGAAGATGATGATGGTGATACATACTTTGTTAGTGAGTTCTTTTTCTTTTCACATTTAGCACAAGCCAGGGATGTGTTTGTGAAGAGAGATCTCTTGATTTGGATGTTATTTACATGGGGAAGGGAAAGTGTGCTGTGACTCTTGCGGTACAGGATGTGTCTGCTGGTGGAAGATGCAGTAGAACCGTACTGTCTAGTATGAAGGGGACCCTGGAAGGGTCCCTTCATACAACTATTTACAAAAACAGACGGTAATCGGTTGGCAACAGGAAAACTCTTGCCCACAGTCCTTGTAAGTAATGACATCTCACTTTCTTGGCTATTTAAAAAAGGTAGTTAGTAATGCTGTAGTAGAGGAAAAACTTAGAAGATGTTATTGCAAAGGTACATGTAACAGTTATACGTAGCAACACTTCCATCACATCTTGTCTTGATATATGTAGGTGATAAAGTTTCAAAATATTTTCAGTCCAAAGGGTCGGACCTCCACAAAAAATTTCAATTGGTATTTAAGCTATGAGGATTAGTGAGGGATAGAGAAGATGATGAAATGAATGGAATGGTTTATAATATATTATATATTACTTTATAAGGTGTGAAAGTGTATGTCAGTAGGTGAATAAGAAGTACACGTAGGAAAAGAAGACGAAAAGGGAATGATTACTAATACTGTTATTGTAACTACTAGGGATCCTGAGAGTCAAGTCACTAGTGAAGAGTCCGTGGATCAACTGACTCACTGGTTGAACAATACTGTATTGTTAAGATATCAAGTGAATTCAGATAAGCCAATGGAGTTGATTACGTTGAAATCATTTAAAAGAGTGGTGGTAGTATGTCCATCGACAGAGATAGCACAGGATGTGGTGGAAAGTGGGAAAGTACAGTTTCCACAACTGCGGTTTACTTATTCAATGACAGACACAAAAGGTAATACAGGTAGACAAGAAATGGATTATTTAACTGTACCAAAAGCTGAGAAACAATTTCTTATTTCTCCACCATCTTCTCCACCTCCAGAATTCGATTATTCTAAATGTGAAGAACAACCAAATTTTAAATCTATGCATCATCATGATCAACTACTTCTTGAAAAAGATATGTCTAATGTAGCACTACCTTCCACTTTAATAAATTCAGCAGTAGGGAAAATTAATTTGCAGAGAAGAGGAAGTTTCATACCCATGGATGCTGATGAAGACCAAAATCAAGATCAATCGAACATAGAAACGTTTAAAACTGCATTCCCACCGAAATCTGTATTTGATGATGATAGCGATATAGAAGATTAACCGAATTTGGATTCATAAGAAAGCATTCATACAATCATATATATATATATCAATCAATACCTTATATAATATATATATATATACCACTATAAGTTGTTACAAGAAGATAGTCTCAAACCTTTTATTTGCTCTCTTGCCTGAGAACCTAGCTGTCAATTTTGTATGGCGTTTTCTCTCAGAACGGCCTTTATTTTGATGAAATTTTGTTAGTATAAACAAACAGTGAAAAATATTCGATGATGTTTACAAAATGATCTGGTGAAAAGATAGTGGCGACTCTGGCAGATACGTTGGATCACTTAATAAGATAAGTGACATCAGGATGATTAGAAACAATACTGGTACTTTATCCAATTCTAAAAAGTCAAATACTTCAACAAACAAACTTGGATCAAAACAAAAATCCATCGCATCTTTCTTTAGTAGAACAACTAAATCATCAACGGTATCGCATACTGCATCCAAAACAACGTCATCATGCACTGTAAGTTCAGATGTTACTAGTACAACTCCTTCAAGTTCACAAAAGACTATCAGCAAGTTTGAAACAATGACGATGTCGAGATCTTCGCTGTTATTTGAATCCCACGGATCATTCGATGAATGTGACCCAGATGCTGAGTTTAAGAAACTTATTAATGAGCCAAAGTTAAACAATTTCAAAAGACCAACATTATCAAAACAACCTAGTTTACACAGATCATCATCTACTACTTCACATCATTTAATACAAGAAAATGAATCAGGTTCATTATCTTCTGTAACATCATTCTCTTCAAACATTGGCTCTACGAAAAGGCAATTATCATTCACAAATAATTTAGAACAATCATCTAATATGTTTAATTCTAGCCCTGCAGATAATTTTGTTACATCCTCGCAAGAATCAATAAGTTCGAATACATCATCGTTAAAAAGATCATCATTCCAAGGTCTAAACTTCTCTCAACAGAAAAGAATAAAACCTATCAAACGTGACAAATCATCGCTAACTAATATTAGTTCTCAGAAATCAGATAAATCCAAGAATTCTTTATTATTGAAATTAACTAAAGAACAAGAGACAGTAGTCGAATTAATTGTACGTAAGAAATTAAATGTATTTTATACAGGTTCTGCTGGTACTGGTAAATCTATTATTCTTAGAAATATTATTGAAAGATTAACTAGTTTATATGGTAAAGAATATATTGCCATAACTGCATCTACAGGTTTGGCTGCCAATACAATTGGGGGTTCCACTTTACACAGGTGGTCAGGTATTGGTATCGGATTTGGAGCTATTGATACGATTGTTAATAGAATTCAACGTAAATTTGAATTGTTGGCTTCATGGAAGAATACCAAAGTTTTAATTATTGATGAAATTTCAATGATTGATGGGAAATTTTTGGATAAATTAGAAATGATCGCAAGACGTATCAGAAGAAATGATAAGCCATTTGGTGGTATCCAATTGGTATTAACAGGGGATTTCTTTCAATTGCCTCCTGTTTTTAAAAAGGAGACAAATGAAGCATCAACATTTTGTTTCGAAAGTCAAATGTGGAAAACTTGTATTCAAAAAACAATTCTACTGACAAAAGTTTTCAGACAACAAGATGATGAATTGATTAGTATCTTAAATTCTATCAGATTTGGTGAAATTGAACCATCAATGGTTAAAGTACTAAAAGCCTTAGATAGAACTGTTCAATACAGTGATGGCATTAGACCTACGGAATTATATGCAACCAGAAGAGAAGTCGAAGCATCGAATGGTCGTCAACTAGATCTATTGCCAGGCAATTCTACGGAATTTGTAAGTTTGGATACAGCTCCAAAAGAATACGCAAATTTACTAGACTCTTCGATGATGGTTGAGAAAGTAATTACTTTAAAACATGATGCCCAAGTTATGATGCTTAAAAATAGACCAGAATCAGATTTAGTTAATGGTTCATTAGGTAAAGTATTATTTTTCATTCCTGTGAAATTAGAGAAAAAAATGCTCGATGTGTATAGATATATCGATGACGATGTAGTGGCCGATATGAGATTAATTTCTAGAATTATTGGTAAACCAATACTGAGAGAGTCCATGGAATTTAAACGTGAAATAAATGCAAGACCTTTATCCAGACATGAGAAATTAGAGACAATGTTAAATTTTGCAGTGAATATATCGTTAAAAGATACATGCTATCCATATGTCAAATGGACAATTACATCAACCAGATTTCATCATGAATTAATGTTACCAGATGTTTTTGCAATGGACTTGCCAGGTAACAACACAGGTGTACAAAGACTTCAAATACCGATCATGTTATGTTGGGCATTATCGATCCACAAATCTCAAGGGCAAACAATTCAAAGACTGAAAGTAGATCTAAAGAATATTTTTGAAGCAGGTCAAGTGTATGTTGCCTTGTCAAGAGCTATATCTAAAGAAAGTTTGCAAGTAATAAATTTCAATCCAAAAAAGATTAAAGCAAACGATAAAGTGAAGGACTTCTACAAAAACCTAGAGACAATCAAATAGAACAACACTATAGCATACATAATCTAGTGCTGGTCTTGTTGGATGGTGTAGGTATGGTATTGTGCTTATTTACTTCTTATATACGTGTGGTTATCCTGCATTATATACTCCGTCTTTGGTGATATCGGAATTTTTTGTTTCTAAATTTATCAACAAAATTTCATGGGGAGAAATTTCAAATTTTGATTATTAAGACCGTTAATAGATTTTTGATTTAAATAGTAATAAATTAGTACTACTTTTAGGTTATAATGATATTTGAAGGCATTAAAGAGATCTGATTGTTCTGCTAAGTTATATCTGTAGCTAACAGAAAATTATTTACCATATTTTCATTTACTATTTGAAATAGTTCCACTCGCTAGACAGTATCGTTGTTCCCAGTTCATACCCATTTATTAGAGTTGAACCTGAAAAAAAAAATTATAAGTGTAAAATAATTAAGCATAATTCAGAATATAAAATGACTGATAACATAGAAAGACATACATTTAAAGTGTTTAATCAAGACTTTACAGTTGACAAAAGGTTTCAGCTGATCAAAGAGATCGGACATGGTGCATATGGTGTGGTTTGTTCTGCCAAATTTACAGAAGCGGTAGAAGAAACAACTGTAGCCATTAAAAAAGTGACTAATGTGTTTTCCAAAACATTATTATGTAAACGTTCATTACGTGAATTGAAATTATTAAGACATTTTAGAGGTCATAAGAATATTACATGTCTTTATGATTTAGATATCGTTTTCAATCCAGATGGTTCATTTAATGGTTTATATCTTTACGAAGAACTGATGGAATGTGATATGTATCAAATTATCAAGTCCGGTCAATCATTGACAGATGCACATTATCAAAGTTTTACATACCAAATACTTTGTGGTTTGAAATATATTCATTCAGCAGATGTATTACATCGTGATTTGAAACCAGGTAATCTGCTAGTAAATGCAGATTGTCAATTAAAAATTTGTGATTTCGGTTTGGCAAGAGGTTATTCTGAAAATCCAGTAGAAAATAATCAATTTTTAACAGAATATGTTGCCACTAGATGGTATAGAGCTCCAGAAATTATGTTAAGTTATCAAGGATATACAAAGGCTATTGATATTTGGTCTACTGGTTGTATCTTAGCAGAATTTTTAGGTGGTAAACCAATTTTCAAGGGTAAGGATTATGTCAATCAATTAAATAGAATTTTACAAGTATTAGGTACTCCACCAGATGATACTTTACGTAGAATCGGCTCTAAAAATGTTCAAGATTATATTCATCAATTAGGTTATATACCAAAAGTACCATTCATTAATTTATACCCACAAGCAGGCGCAGATGCCTTAGACTTATTAGAGAAAATGTTAGCATTTGATCCACAAAATAGAATCACAGTTGATGAAGCATTAGAACATCCATATTTAGCAGTGTGGCACGATCCAGTTGACGAACCAATATGTTTAGAGAAATTCGAATTTAGTTTTGAAAGTGTGAACGAAATGGAAGATTTAAAAGAAATGGTTATTCAAGAAGTCAATGATTTCAGGGAGTTTGTAAGAAAACCATTACTCGAAGAACAAGAGGTAAAACCACAAGAACAACAACGTGGTTTTAATGAAATGACACCTATGTCAAATGAAAATGATGTTTCACAACAAATGCTATCTTCACAATCGAATTCAATTCCTGTTGAATTACAAGAATCATTTGTTGGTATACCTTCTAATGATCCATCAGTACATGATCATGATTTACCACCAAGTCCACAAGAAAATACATCTACTTCACTAAATAGTATGAAAGATATGTTAAGTTCAGGGACAGACAATAAATTTAATGAATTTTTTGATTTAGAGAAAGAATTAGAATTCGGTTTAGATGCTAAATACTTATAGAGACTTGTTCTTATATTCTTCTTTTTAATATTGAAGGACAAGACAAAACAAATAAGCTGACGTTCAAGATAATATTAAACTGATAAATTTATCTAATAGTTGAGTTTAATATAATATTTTTATATACATAGAGTTTAATCTTGTATAGTTATTAAAAGTTGATATCGTTAATTCTTTTTTTTATTTTTTGTTTTTATTTATATTTGTGTTTATATTTATATTTATATTTATACTTATAGTTATATATATATATTTATATGATGTTGTTGAAAATACGATGTATTTTTTTCATATATGCTTTGATTAATTATAAAATATGACGGTTAAGATTAAATTCATGATTAATTTTATTATAATAATGGATGGAAGGTGATATGAATCTATCGTATTTTATCATCTATTGGAAATCTGCTGCTTTCGTAGCCATTAACAAACCTACAATAAGACCTAGTAAACCTAAGATGGAGCCAAAAATTTCAATAACTAAAATTTTAACAAATAATGAAGAATCTGCTGCATCAGAAATAGCAGCAGTAGCACCTGTAATACCAACAGCGATACCACAAATTAAATTTGAAGTACCAACAGTTAAACCTGCCCAAAATAATGCGTAACCAGTGTATAGATTTGATTTAGAAAATAAAGTTTCTGGTGAAGCAACTGTTACTTTTGATGAAAATACAATAGCAATAATTAAACCATAAATTGCCACAACTTCACAAAAAATAATAGAAATTAAATTTTTAGTAGTAATTCTTGGAGCACGTACACCTGCACCAATAATTGATGAACCTGTTAAAAAGATACCCCAAGCAGCACCGACAACACTTAAACCAATACATAAAGCAATACCTAAATTTGCCCACATATATGGAGAAGATTTTAACAAAAACTTACCAAAATTTATATCAGTACCATGACCAGTAAACAATTTGTATAATACATAAACAATGATAACAGTCCAGATCAAATAATTTATAAATGAGGTAAAAGAAAATTTACCAATTAGAGAGTCATTATTCTGTGCCTCTTTTGTAGTAGCCATGATGTTTTAAAACAAAAAAGAGATAGGATTGTGCAGTTTCACTCTTTTAAGGATAAACAGAATCTATTTGCAATTGTCAATATCACTAAGTCAGCAAAAGTACATTACATCTTTATATATATTTCTTGCATCCAGTTTATATGCTTCTTTATGATTATTCCAAACCTTTTTCGTCAGTTTCTGATGCTGCAACCAATTTCGGGTGGCCGGGTAACCCACCATATTGGTGCCATACGTAGTGAGTAAAATATATTTAGTGACAAGAGGCAATACTAAACAGTAAGCACAACTAAAATACCAAGGGTATATGAACTGTATCAAGTAGTGTTGTAGCATACATCTCATGGATTTATGTCTGTTTTCATTACTTAGCTATCCAGTTTTATTAACAAGGCCGGTCATTACTGGCGATGACAGACGTGCCTTACAAAGCAGATGAAGTGAGTACAAGATAACACTGGATCTGAAACAGACATGAACCTTGTTCATATGCACTAGTACAGTACTCACAAAGTATACTACCAATATGATCTAGCAATAGAGTGTGTGTGGACACAAATCGGTTGCTTAACACTGTGTGTCTGGTCACATGCCCATCATCCTCCACGGCCGTGAGGTTCTAGGCCCTTTAATTATTTTTTGTGTACTATTAATTACTAAAAAAGTGATTTAAAGATCTATTTAATATACAATTTGAACAATTTAATTGTCAATCAAAGGGACAATTTATCTTTATCATTATATATATATTTATAGTACCATAAAGGATTCTTGCTGAACATTTTCCATCTTTCATAGTACATTATAGAGTTATAAAGTGATAAAAAGGAATAAAATTGTACTAACCATTATGTTAAAAGCTGCAAGTAAAAGATTCTATTCTCAAGCTGTGAAAGATACTTTCCAGTTGAGTACTTTATCTAATGGTCTGCGTGTTGCCACTACTAGTGTGCCAAGTCATTTCAGTGCATTGGGTTTATACGTTGGTGCCGGGTCTCGTTTTGAAAAAGGGAATTTACAAGGTTGTACTCATATGACTGATAGATTAGCATTTAAATCTACTGAACATGTCACTGGTATGGGGATGGCGGAAACTTTGGAATTGTTAGGTGGTAACTACCAATGTACTTCTTCAAGGGAAACGATGATGTATCAAGCATCAGTTTTTAATCAAGATGTTGACAAGATGTTGAATTTAATGTGTGAAACTGTTAGATATCCAAAAATAAAAGAAGATGAATTGAATGAACAGAAAATGACTGCTGAATATGAAATTGATGAAGTTTGGTCAAAGCCTGATTTAATTTTACCAGAATTATTACATAATACAGCCTATTCTGCAGAAACATTAGGTTCACCATCATTATGTCCAAGAGAATTGGTCCCATCTATTTCAAGATCTCATCTAATGGATTATAGAAACAAATTTTATAATCCAGTGAACACAGTCGCTGCATTTGTTGGTGTACCGCATGAAACAGCATTAAAATATGTAGAAACATATTTTGGTGATTGGAAAAATACTAATCAATTACCACAAATTACACCTGCACATTATACAGGTGGTGAAACATGCATTCCACCAGGTCCAGTATTTGGTGGATTACCAGAATTATCACATATACAAATAGGTTTCGAAGGTTTACCAATTGATCATCCAGATATATATGCATTAGCTACATTACAAACTTTATTAGGTGGTGGTGGTTCCTTTAGTGCAGGTGGTCCAGGTAAAGGGATGTATTCTCGTTTATATACACATGTTTTAAATCAATATTATTTTATTGAAAATTGTGTATCATTTAATCATTCTTATTCAGATTCGGGTATATTTGGTATTTCTGTGTCATGTATGCCTGAAGCTTCTGCACAAGCTGTTGAAGTAATTGCACAACAATTTTATAACGTATTTGCAAATGATAGATTAAAATTAACAAAAGAAGAAGTTGATCGTGCCAAAAATCAATTGAAATCATCATTATTAATGAATTTAGAATCAAAATTGGTTGAATTAGAAGATATGGGTAGACAAATACAAGCACAAGGTAGAAAAATTCCAGTTAGTGAAATGATATCAAAAATTGAAAATTTAACACCTGAAGATATTAAACGTGTAGCTGAACTTGTATTTACAGGTAAAGTTCAAAATATTGGTAAAGGTACAGGTAAAGCTACTGTAGTAATGCAAGGTAAAAGAGAAGCATTTGGAGATGTCGAATATGTCTTAAGACATTATGGTTTAGGTAACTACCCAAAACTAGAAGAACAAAAAAGTACTAAAAGAGGTAGATTCTTCTAATTGAAATTATTGTTCTTGTTTTTTATCAAAATACTAAATTTTAACACATTATAACATACACATATACACATATTATGTAGACACCATGTAAATAGCTACACTAGCATTCTGTAATGAAAATAAATTATACAAACTGAGTCACTCACTCACTAACTAGTCAGCATATATTAAAACTGTAAAAGAAAGTATAACACTATACCCGTATAATGGTAATATTTCAAATATTTTCTATAATCCTCTCGAGTGACTGTATTCGTCACTTCTTCCATCTCCATCCCAACACCCTCACCGGACATAATCACCGAAAACAAAAGTGACAGGTCACCCATCCACCGCTCTGTAACACACCTCACAATCTAGCAAAACTACTTCAAATATTTTTTTGATTTTTTTGATTTTTCCCGCCTCTTCCCGTCTTGCATCACCATACCTCATCGCGTCTCCTACGGCCTTGTCTCCGCGATTCCATCAAAGCAATCAGAAAAAAGCAGCCGCCCAACTCTCACAAAAAATTACCAACACGGACGCAAAACAACTTTTTCTTTCACGCCCTACTTCCTCGCTAACTCACTGCCTAGACTACTTGGCTTACCTTGGTGGCGAAACAGTTTAGGCTGGTCGCTTGGAAAATTGTCTCGCTGGGATTCCCACCAACTGTTCCCCTCGCCGCGAGGTGGGGGAGAGTATCTCTTTCGCTTCCCACCAGAAAGAGACTTTCTTAAATTTATTACGTTTCCGCTGTAGTTTGAGATTGATTATACTCTCAAAGAATTCAAATTTTATAATATGATATTTCATTTCTTTATTTAAAACTTTCATTACTTTTTAATATATATTTCAATGTATGTTGAATTTCAGGATTTGATCATTTACTACTCTTTTCCATAAAACATCACACACATATAGTCCCAAAATGGTATGTTAAATGATAAAAGATGATATGGATAGTTTAATGTGGTTATTAATATAAATGTGGTCAATATATTGAAAATACAAGGTGAATCTATTGAAAAAATTTTAGATGTCCACTGAGATAATGGTATATGCATAGCACATATATACATCATTAGAAAGAGCATAAGTTGTATTGTGGAGTACAGAACAATATATATAATAGTGGGAGATCTGTGGTTGCATCGCCACTGGGAAGTTTTTCATAATGATATAATAGGTGATATAAAAGTATGGATATATTCCAGAAAACATATAGATTCAGTGGGATACATAAGAGATACTAAAATACTTTGATATGGAGTATGTCATGTATATCATGTATATTTTTGGATAGGCGATGGATATGCTTTGGTACAGTGCCATGAACAGGTTGTTTGTTTTCCTATCCAAAAGTATATGACATTTACATTTTCCTTTGATTTTCTCTATTCACATCGAAATATTACACATGAGCACATTAAATACTATTCCAAATGAAGAATGTTTATGTATGCATACACTTCAACTGTTGTATATGCACACATTTTACAAGATTTAAATATAAAACTTTTTTACTAACATAATAAATTTAAAAAAAACGTTTATGTTTTTTTTGTTAATTATTTTATTCAGGTTTTAGTTCAAGATTTGTTGCACCCAACCGCTGCTTCTGAAGCTAGAAAACACAAGTTAAAGACTTTAGTTCAATCTCCAAGATCTTACTTTTTAGATGTTAAATGTCCAGGTTGTTTGAACATTACTACTGTCTTCTCTCACGCCCAAACCGCTGTCACTTGTGAATCTTGCTCTACCGTTTTGTGTACTCCAACTGGTGGTAAGGCTAAATTATCTGAAGGTACTTCTTTCAGAAGAAAGTAAACTCAATAGCCAGCTATTAATTGTATATTTATATACTACTCTAGTTTATCTTTTAAAAATATAATTAAACATTAGTCATCAATCTTTACTTCTCATTTACTTGATATGTATATATTTATTTATATTCATTTATATTTTTACTGGTTATAATATTATTTTATCAATTTAAATTACGTTCTATTCACAAGTTATTTATCTATTATTATTTATATATATATATATTTGTTTATGCCATTAACTTTCAGGGATATGCAAAATGTATCATCACTGTTATCATATTACTCAAAATCTCTTCTTCTGTCTTTTTTCTTTAGAAGATTGTTTGAAATCGTCACCATAGATCGTGGATAATTTACGAACCGTGTCAATATCATTAGAAAACATATCATTCTCATCACCATTGGATATTTCATTATACATTTCAGATAATTCTCTGGTTTTATTTTTCGCCATTTTTTTCAATTCTTTAACTCTATTCTTTTCTAGTTTTTCAAATTTACTGACATTAAAATCACCCATCCCTTTCATTTTAGTCTTAGCATCTAATGCCCATAGATCACCTTTCATAGATTTTCTAGCATCATGGTAAATATCTTTATTGAACGATTTTGGTATTGTCCATTTTTCAATCTCACCAGATGCCCCACAAAGATCCATTGTTACGTGCCCTTTATTTTTTAATGGTTGGTTTATAATACGAGGCCATGTATCTTGGGTATTATCACCAAGTGATCCAATACTATATGTTTCATTCTCATTGTTTTTATCTACACGTCTTGCGTTAATTTTCTTTCTAGTCTCTAAATCATTCGGTGACCTTTCTGCAATTAGATATGAATAATTAGAGATCTCATAATTTTTACCGTTGGGTCTACCTGTACCAGCTTTTGCATAACCCTTAATACCAATACCATCGGAAGGTTCCTGCCATGGGGTTGCTAACATTTTACCCTTTTTTAATTCAATACTAAATTTTGGTCTAATTACAGATTTTTGGAAATTACAAAACTTTAAATTCTTACCTTCATCGAAATTATAGTAACTTTGTTTCCCAACTTGTAGTGGGCATTTTCTATGATGCGAACATGGAGCAATTATTTTTAGGTGATAATCTATGCTTTCTGGATTAATTTCTTCATTTTTAAGATTCATTTCACTGATAGCTTTTAGCACTTCAGGTTCAAATTGTAGATCTTCATCATATTCATCTTCCCCTTTTTCTTCAACTAATGGGTCATTTTCTTCAGTCTCAGTAGTTCTAACTTTCTTGTAGGTAGACCCCCTTAGCCATGGTCTTGGTATTTTCCCATGTTCATCAGGATAATTCTCTGGTCTTATCATTACTTGACGAGCTCGAGCAATAGATTCAAATCCTAAAGGATTACCACGTTCAATTAAAACAATATGGCCACCTGGGGCTAACATGTTCAGGTAGTGTCCAATATTATAATCTACTTGAATTGGAAAATGTTCTTCATTTTTAAGCAGTTGATGAGTAAGTATGATTAAATCATATTCTTTTGAGCCAGGAACTGAATTTCTTAGTTTAGTTACAATTTTAATATTTTTAGTCATGACTTCTCCAACTAAATCATCGCCTTCGACAATATCATCTTTGGGTTCTAACTCTTCGGCTAATTCTTCCTCTAATATTGGTTCTTCCTTTATTTCTTCGGCAGTCTGTTCGACATCCATTGTCTCTATTGGTATTTCATTTAATTGTCTACTTAGAATAATTTTTGCTCTTTTTTCCATCTCTATGTTACCTAATACAACAGCATGTTTCACTTCTGGTCTATAGTCTTTGCCTAGCAAATCATTTAAAGCTACCATACCAGTTGCTGGTCCGAACCCAACGTCTAAGATTCTTTTTGGATTAAACTTTTGAACTCCAACTCTCTTCTGCAACTCTTTTAAACATTGAAAAATGGTAGCATAATTTTGTACAAATATTGAAGCAATATGAGCATCTACTTCCATTGGAGTTTTTGTTTGTCTATGTAAGTGCGTCTGATGTAATTCAACAAAATAATTAGAGGCAGATCTTCTTAGATTATTAGGAATACGTAAGGACAAAATATTATTACTAATTGTTTGTTCAATGATAGGATTTAACTTTATTTGGTCTCTAAATGAACGGCCCTGTATTGTCTCAGGTAGTAATCTAGCCTCTTCTGCATTAAGACCTTTAATTAGTGTACCTGATGGCTTTCTATAGGCAGAATGTAACTTATCATTTAGTACATCTTCTCTTTCAACAACTGTTGTATTTGTACCTTCATTTTCACCTACTAACTTACCAAACTTAAAAGGATTATTGTTATCAAGTGTCTGCTGGTATTTGATAGATCCATCGATTAAATCACTTTCCACAGGAAACTTTGAGGTTAACGGTATGTTAGTACTCGATTTCCATCGAATACCTGATATACCTCTTTTTGTAGCCGACCGTAGCATTTTATTGATGCTCCTAGTTGACTCTACGTCTTTGTAAACAGTTGTTGGATACGTATTCTCTCTTCCAGTATTCAGATGCTTTTCTTTTATCCACATCACTAATTTTTTTTGCAGTACGGCCATTTACTAATGCGATATCAAAAAATTGAAAATGTATCAGACTAGACTCACAGATATATTTAAATATTTAGCAATTAAAGTCGTCAAAAGGGTTTATAAGATAAATTCTATATAACCCATAGAAAACCATACATAATGAATGCTACCAATTCTCCTGTAGCAGCAGTTGATACTGCTGTAGGTACAAATTATGCAATGTACGTGACTGCTTTGTTAATTATACTTACTTCCATTGTAGTATTTTTATTTCAAAAATTTGGAAAGACTTTAATTTCCAGTGCTAGTGGTTCAGATGGTGCAGCAATCAATACACAACCAACTCTAATGATTGTAGGTCCATCCGGTAGTGGTAAGACAACATTATTTAGTTGGTTAACCACAAAGACTTTGAAAACCACAGTAACTTCTCAAGAGCCAAGTGTAGCAAATGATTTTGTACTAGCCACTGGTAAGAAAGCTGTTAAATTAATAGAATTTCCCGGTAATATAAAGTTACGTTACAAAGTGTTGGATTCATTGAAAAAATCAAGCAATGTCAAAGGTTTGATGTTTGTAGTTGATTCTACTGTTGACCCAAAAGAATTAGTAGAAACAGCCGAATTTTTATATCAAATTCTAAGCATAACTGAAAACCGTGTACATAATGGTATTGATATTGTAATTGCATGTAATAAATCCGAATCGTTTACAGCTAGACCGCCACAAAAGATTAAAAATGTTTTAGAATCAGAAATTGCAGAGCTTTTAAAGAGAAAAAAACAATCATTAGGATCAATAAATAAGACTATATCTAACAATGCTGACGACGATGACCAAGAAGACTTAGATAACGAAAAACCATTAGACTCAATAAAGAATTTTAAATTCGACCTTTTGGAAGGTGATGTTCAAGTTTTAGAAGGTAGTGTTTCTAAAGACAAATTAGGTAAATGGGAAGAATGGCTTGACGATATCATCAACTAATTTAATTGTATATTTATTCTATAACTAATAGTATATAGGATGTGTACATAAACATTAATAGAATATTTATAAATATAAAAAAGATATAATGTATGTATGACAAATATAATGTTTCCATTTAACGAAATTTTACCCTTGAACCAATAAATATCCCAAAAATGACCCAACCAATGCAAAACCAAGTAATAACAACATTATTGGGAGATATAACGCATAAACACTAGGTAATGGGAACAAATATAATTTTTGATCTAGATCAAAAACAGGTAACACCAACCAAATTAAATAGTATGCAAACGCAACCGTAAGAAGTAAAAATCTGTTCATTAAAGATACATTTCAATCTGATACGACTTACTTACAGATTATATAGATAAAATAATAACGAAACTAAGAATAGTTGCTATATTCAATTACATATACTTCCATTACATTCAATCTTTTTATTCGATTGTCTCGACTAGTTCACATACAATAGCATTGGGATGTTCTGTTACAGTAAAACCATAAGAGGAAAGGTTATCGATTTTAAATATAAAAGTGTGACTACACATTAGTGACTGCATTCAGAATAACAATCATTTTTTTCAAGAAATTAAGCTCGCGTGGCGTAATGGCAACGCGTCTGACTTCTAATCAGAAGATTATGGGTTCGACCCCCATCGTGAGTGCTTTGTTTCTTCTTTTTTTTTGTTTTTGCTTCATTTAAGATTATAATCATGCAGAATGATATAAGAAAGGAATATTATTATTATTTACTATAATACTGTCTAAATATTTATAAACACAATTCTTTTTACTTTTTTTCGTTTAATTATGTTAAAGTTCATTAAAGTCATTATGTATAGTACATGGGTGGTTTAATAATTAAATGCATATGCATATGTATATGTGTAAATAAGTGTATGTTGCAATATATGCATTTGTTTATTGTTATTCTTTGAATTATTTTGTTGTAGAATATCTTCTATTTTTATTGAAAGTCACTATTCTTGCCTCTTCTAGATTGTCTAACACTTCATCATATGCAGCATCAATAGCATCATCTTCTTCCTCGTTTGTATTGAATTTTACACTATCAACATCTACAGAGTTTTCTGATGACGATGTATCATTGACTGATCTTGGAATTGTGTTTTTATCAGATTCAAGGCATTCTTTTTGTACGTCACCATTCTCATCTTTATGACAATATTTTTTCTTGAAAATATGATGTAAATGGTATCCTTGGTTGTGTAATTCATCAATAACATTAACAGCCGTGGAAATATCATTCTTCAACAAGAAACTTTTGATTTGATCACTATCTAATGATTCAGCAGCACCTGCTAACTCCTTCTTATTGATAATAATATCACTATTGGTTTCAGTATCTTGTAATTTCTTCATGATATGAGCACTTTTCTTGAAAACATTACCCTCTTCACGAGTTTGAATGGCAACTTCTTGAGGGAAACTATCTTCCCCATCTTCAAAAGCAACAGTTTCATGTGCATCAGGGAAATAATTTTCAACTTCTGCTCTGCCAAATGGAAGCAAAACAGAATGACCACTTTGTTCAAATGCAGATGATGTTCTAAGAGCTGATGACGATACACTATTCGGAATGTCAGGTCGAGTTTTACTATATTTAGTAAGACATGGTTCTAATGATTCAGCCGCAATTGACAATGCAGGTTCATCTACTTTCATAGATGCAAAACTATCTGGATATCTTTCCTTTAATAATCTAATACCTTTTTCAAAACAAGAATCAATAAAACATAATCTAATTAAACTTTCTTTACCTTCTCTATTTAATTCACCATTGATTCTTAAATCAAATAAATCTTGAACCACTTTAGTAATTTTTGCACGAGCACGGACCAATCTTATGATAAATTTCACAACCATTTCTTTGTAATGTTCTTTATTAGTAGATTTTTCATTCAATAATCTAGAAAGTTCTCCTTGTAGGTTCATTAATTGATCTCTCTTTTCATCTGGTTTGTCTTCCACTTGAGCCAATTCATTTTGAACATTTCTCATTGTGTACAATGATAATTTTTCTCTTGTCCTTGGAGATACGCAATCGTATTCAATATCCAATGTAATTAATGAAGTACTTTTCCTAACAGAATCTGTTAATGCCTTGACTGCAGCAAGATCTAATTGGGTACCAAGCATTGATAGATGATTTAATCTAGAACATAAAGGCAAAGCTTCAGCTAACATTACTACTGAAGTTGAATCCAGTGACTCAAAATCGATATGTAAACGTACTAAACTGACAAACATTGGTAAACAATTCAGTAATGTTCTCATACAATGAGGGAACATTTTTGGATTATTTGAAATATCCAAAAATTTCAAATCATCACAATAACATAAAATACTGATCAATCTCAATGCTTCGTTTGTTTCACTAGTAGCATTTTTTTCAACTTTCAAATTTGTTCCATTTAATGAAACATATTTAATTAAAGTTTTTCTCCCTCTGTCTTTTAGAGTTTCCCATAGTGCATCTGTAAAACCTTTTAATTTATCGTTTAAATCGTTGAATCCAATATCCAAACCAGTTACATTAGAACTGACAACCCATTTACCTAATATATTTAGTTGATCTGCGGTTAATTGATTATATGCTAAACCTAATCTTTCGGTATTAATACAACCTACTTGTAAAAAGTTTTCGAATTGTGAATAGGATAATAAGGCCCCAGATATGATAATTTCTTCTAATCCACCATGAGAGGCAATTGCTGCAGTTAATAAATTCCAATTCATTTCTTTACGATTATTGAGATTACATTCCATACGAACTATGTTATTTTTCAATGATGATTTGGAAGGTTTTTGAACATTTGTCTTTATACATGGAACCATTGTTAAATCAAGTGATACTAATGATTTTGATTTGGATACGAAAAAACATAAAAGTTTCCAACCTTCATCATCAATAGTTGTATTTCTTAAAGATAATTTTTCAAAATTTGGTTTATGAATTAAAGAACTTAAAAGTACTCTGAACATTTCTAATGATAGAGATACCCCATCTAATGAAACACAAAGTACTGGAACAATACTAATGAAATCACTAAATGACCAAACTTCCACTAACGATGGTTTTGGATTACGTAATTGTAATAAAGGAATTGGATCAGTCGAACCCTTTTTCATTTGTTTTAATGTAGCAGGAATTGGTAATATTTCACGTAAATGACAACAACGAGTGTATACAACATCATGTGGAATGCTTACTTTTTTTGGTGGGAATACTTCACCTTCGAATGAATTTTGTGACATCAATGATGATAAAGAAGGAGATGAACCAGCACCTGCCGAACGTCTAGATATCATTGGTTTGTCAATTTTTAAAAAAGATGCACTTTTATTTACTGTAACATCTTCTTCATTATTTGTTATAGTTCTTTGTACGTCTAAAGTTGAATTTTTACCTCTTTCTTCTGCTGCAGCTTCAGCTTCAGCTATAATTTGTTCATGTCCTTTATTTTTTGAAGGGGTATTTTTATTATCACTTAAAGAATCCTCTTCTTCTTTTGTATATTTACTTCTTTTACTATTATGTAAAGCTTCAGCTTCTTCTTCCTCCATTTTTGCTAATAATTTTAAATGTCCACTACCACCAACGACAACGCCAAAACTTGAAGATTCCAAGATTTTCTTTTTTTCTTCAGGACTTAATCTACGTATAATGACACAACCATTTGGTTTCACTTCAACTTCACCTTTACGTGGATGTTTACTACAAATCTGTTGTGGTGGGTCATTAAAATATGTATTTGTTGAGAATGAAACACGTTTCAATGGTTTTATATCTTCTAAACCTGGTACGTTTTCAATATCTATTGAAGTGACATTAGTTAGAGAAGAAGTTGGAGAAGAAGCATTTGAATTTGAATTTGATGATGACATATTATCCATATTAGTATTATTATTATTTGCACCATGAGAAGTAACTTTTTTCAAAAAAGTTCCAAATCTTCCTGAAGAATTTGGATTGTCTATGTTATTGTTATTATTTGATGAAAATTCAGTTGATGAATTTTGTGAAGTTGAATAATCGAATGAACTACTATTTCTTTTTCTACGATCTGTTGATTTCAATGCAGGTGGGAATCTTGATCTTTCTGGTAAATGAGGTAATGGTCTACCTTTTGTATCTACTCTTTTTAATTTAAGATCGTCATCATCATCATTATCATCATCTTTTTCGTCTAGGTTACCATCTATTGAAAAAGAAGCTAATTTCCCATTTCTCTTAATGAATGGATTATTACTTTTGTGAGTATTTTTCTTATTATTAATGTTATTACTAAAAAAATGATTATTGTTATTATCGAAAGAATTTGATTGATAACCATTTTTTTTATAATAATTTATAAATTCTAATAGCTTCATATCAGCAATCTGTTTATTGTCTTGTCCTGATAAATTTTCATTACGAAGGGGACTATTATTTTCTTTTACTTGTGTACTATTATTGTTATTATTATTATATTTTTCTGTATTATTGATAGATACAGATTTTCTCCTTTGCAAAGTACTAGTGGTAGTATTAGCAGTGTTGTTTTCTAATGAAGTGTTGTTATTATTATGATTTAGTATTTCATTTTCAGTTTTTGATTTACGACGACCAAACAAACCTTTAAAAAACCCAACTTTTTGCTTTGGACTTGAATTCAATGATCCATCTGTATCCGGCAATGATTTTGTTCTTCTTATTGGGATGTTATTATCATTATATTGATCTAACTGATCACATCTTTGTATATTTGAGCAGAATTCAACTGGATCGTCCAATGGATTTTGTTTATTATTATCTATATTTGAGTATGATCTTCTTCTATTATGCTCTAGTGTACTATTATGATTATTAGCTAGTTTTTTCTTATCAATATTATCCGATACGAGATGAGTAACGTTTGTATTATTAGTATTATCTTTCAAACTCTGTTGCCATGCAGTATCTATTTTCCTTGATCTTATTAGCCAATCTATATCCAAAGACGGTAACTGTGATTGTTCCATGAGTATAGGATTTACTGTATCTTTATTCATATTGAGTATGTATGTGTATGTGTATGCCAATACACTTGTATTATGTTATATTATGCTATGTTAGGGAATGTTAAAGTATGGTATAGTATACTCCTTATTTGCTAATACAGTTGTATATATATATATATATAACAGATAAAAATACAAGTATAAAGAATATATTATACTTTTATAGTTCTTTTTCAAACAAATGCAAAATAATGTACTTAAAATGAAAATGAAAACAGAAAAACCAAAATAAGCGCCGTTAGTTTCAGTGAAAAACCGTTTCCTATATCGTAAAGAAATTCCAAAAAAATGGAAAGCCAGTTAGTCTTATTAGCCCTATGGGTATAGGATAAAGGATAAGGGTATTCTTGATATTGTATGATAAAATCCTATTGTACAGTAAAAGAGAGGGGCACGAGGAGGGGGGTGGTATCAGTATTGCAGGTTTATCTTATATTATATTATCTTATATTATATTGTATTATATTGTATTGTTTTGTATTATATTGTTTTGTGTGGGTCCCCTGGCTCTCTCACCACGAGGCTGGGAAAATACACATAAATTAATAGTGGGGGAAGGGAGAAAGGGAGGAAGAGGCGAAATGGGTGTGGTGTGTGGTGTGTGGATGTGCACTATATGAACACCCCACCACCACCCTAAATGTGAACCCTAGTTTACTAGTGTATATTATTACTACTGATGCACAGTGTTTTCAGTTTTCCCTTTTTGTTTATAATGGTTTATTTTTTTTAGTGCCGAACTCACTGGCTGACTACCTTCATTACCCTGCTGATGCACGGAGCTGGGTGGTCTTATTTAAAATTAAAAATTTAAAATTTAAACTGTTATTACGGGAAAGAGATCAGCGGCTAAATGATTTGCAAATATTGTATATTGTATATTTACATATATATGTATATGTTTGTTATATATGTTTATGTTGTTGTATACGTGGTTGTCGTTACAGATGATACCTGTTTGTGAAATCCCATGTTTGTTTTCCCTCTTTTCTTTGTAACCCAGGAGTATATTCGGGAATAACATAGTCATTCCAATTTACACTTTCGGTAGCAGTATCATTTTGTTTGACGGACTGTGCTATTAATTCCGGCCAGTGTATATCTTTATACAACTGTTTGTCCAGAGTATCTTTGTTGTTCTGAATGATTTGCAAATTACGAATATACTCCGGATCCCAATACATTTTTGTTGGAGTTTCGTTTTTGTTGGTGTTATCAGATTGTTGGAGTATATACGATTCATGTGTCGTGTCTGCATCCACTTCTATCACTTCCAAATGTTTCCTTCCAGGTAAACATTTATCTAATGCCAAGAACCTGGTAGTTGGGCTCTCCACTATTTCTTCTTCCTCTTCTTCTTCTTCTTCTTCTTCTTCTTCTTCACTGGATAAATCTAACTGTATCTCGTCTTTATTAACATTGCTTGTGGTAGACAGTTTGCGTTTGGTATGTTCCATTGTGGCTGTGAACCGTACGTGCAAATGTGCAGATAACCACCATTTGGGTTTTATATTCCTTAACAATTCCCAATTGATTTCACTCCCCAATGATCCACGGTTCAATATATCGTCACGGAAAAACGGTTTCCGTTGGATTAATTCTTGATAATCTCCTTTGAACACTATCTCCGATGGCCAGTCGTGGCTCAACATAAGATCCATTCGTCTGCTGCTACTACTACTACCCATCATCTGCAATGGCACCACATCCTGTTTCCTTACATGGTACAAGTCTCTTTTTTTGTCCCCCCACTTGTTGTTCATCTCCAAGGTTTTCCAACTCATTCTCCTCTTGTTCAAATCCCATTCTTTGTAAATCCCACTCAAGGCCCCAATTCGGATCCCTTTAAACCAAATCACACTGGAATACCCCATATAGTATACATTGTTACAAACGTACCCACCGTATGGTAATAGCATCAAATGTCTCATGGACTCATGGTTACCACCAATAAATATAGTAGGAACAGGGGCTTTCAACTTATCGTCATGGTAATATTCACGGAAATCTCCGTATTTTTGATATTTACTAGGAATACTAATAGACTGGAAATCTTTTCCTTCTCTGATAGATTGGAAATCTCCAAGAATGATTAGTAAATCTATACGTTCTTCCTTACACAATTCATTCACTTCATGGAATATCTTATTTAATTCCCCATGACAACATCCTTGTACAGCAACTCGTATTTTAGTCATTACCGATTATCTCCCTCTCTCTCTCTCTCTCTCTCCCTCTCTCTTTTGCTTCCCCATCCCCATACCCATATATGCATCTCTCTCTTTTTATATCATTTCGTTTGATTTTTTTGCATTTTTCCAAATTATATTTACCCATCATCTCATTATGAAAATTTTAGTATATATACATATATCTGTATATGTATGCAAATGTAATAGCATTTTCTCACTATTATAAATGCAAATGATAATACAATATATATATATATATATATATATATATATTGTATATTGTATATAGTTGTTGTAGATATCTAAGTATCCCTTGCCTTGCCGTATCATTTTCTCCTCTTCTCCTCTATATCATCCCCTTCTCCCCTGTGTCACGTGAACCAGCAGGCTTAACAGAATTTGATTTCAGTTACAAATTGTAATATTCTTGCAGTCCCTCTCATTATTGGCTTTATTAGTTCTTAGTGTTGCAACATTTATATACATAGTCCTATTCATAGATGTATATATATATATTTATATTTATATTGTCATATAAGTAGCAGATCACAAGTACGCATATACAAGTACACATACAAGTACATATAATGAATATAAATAATTCAAATAATAGTACTGCTGCAAATAATGGTAACGGTAATGGTAGCGGCAACGGTGATATAAATTATGGTAGTATAGATAGTAATCAACTGGTATCATTACCAAGAATCGAAAGTACAGGAAATATATCAAGACAAAGATCAATGTCCTTTTCAGGAGTTTCAGTACAATCTTCTTCAAATAATTTACAAGATGAAACAGGCTTGCCAATGTCACATCAAGAATTAAGAGCTCCTGGTGGATTTAGAAGATCATTCATTGTACAACAACATAAATTACAAAATAAATCAATACCATACTTACCAAACTTCATTCTAACTAATTTTAATGAATTCGCATACTTGTATGGTCATTACGCAGGTGAAGATTTATCAGAAACTGATGAAGAAGAAGAAGCAATGGAGGAAGAAGAAGAGGAAGAGGAAGAAGGGCGTGCTATAACAATGCCATTGTTAAATAGACAAGCACCTACAAAACCAAAAACTACAGAAATACCAACTTCAACTGTGTTGGCTTCACAATTAGCACAATTGAAACAACGTAAAATTGATAAAAGTAAAAAAACTTCAACAACAAAGGCAATTTTATTATTATTGAAATCTTTCGTAGGTACTGGTATTCTTTTCTTACCAAAAGGTTATAGTAACGGTGGTTATACTTTTAGTACTATAGCTCTATTAATATGTTCCATATTATCTTACTACTGTTTTATCTTACTTATTTCTACTAAAGATAGAACTGGTGGTATAAGCGGTTATGGTGATTTAGGTTTACATTTATATGGTAAATCAATGAAATTAGCAATTTTATTATCAATCGCTCTATCACAAATTGGATTTTCTGCTGCATATACTGTATTTGTTGCAACAAATTTGAAAACTTTATGTTCTGTAATTTTTGCAAATAAAAATTTTACAGTAACAATATTTATAGTATTACAAACAATCCTTTTCATCCCATTATCTTTCACGAGAAATATAACAAAATTAACAGCTACTGCATTAATCGCAGATTTATTTATATTGATCGGATTAATTTATTTATATTATTATCCCATATCCTATATTATTCATAATGGTATTGCAAGATCAAAAATGGTTCCATTCAACGAAAATAATTGGTCATTATTTATTGGTACAGCTATATTTACATTCGAAGGTATAGGTTTATTAATACCTATTCAAGAATCAATGCTTAACCCACATCATTTTTACATCTCATTATCATTGGTAATGGTAATCGTCACAGTTATATTTGTATCTATTGGTTTGTTATGTTACGCAGCTTTTGGTTCAGATGTTAAAACTGTCGTCCTATTGAATTTCCCACAAGATAGTCCATATACTTTAGCAGTGCAATTATTATATTCGTTGGCTATATTACTTTCTACTCCATTACAATTGTTTCCAGCGATTAGAATCTTGGAAAATTGGGTTTTCAAGACAAGAGCTTCAGGTAAATATAATCCAAAAATAAAATGGGCTAAAAATTATTTCCGTACATTAGTCGTAATAGGTACTACTTTTATTGCATGGTCATGTGCTGGTGATTTAGATAAATTTGTTTCACTGGTAGGATCTTTTGCCTGTATTCCATTGATCTATATATATCCACCATTATTACATTTAAAATCCCTAAAAAATAATGGTGATGATAGAGATTGGAGATCGATTTTGGATATACTCATTGCCATTTTCGGTGTTCTGATTATGATATATACTTCATGGCAAACAATGAAGTTATGGCTCTATTAATCAAATAGATTCGATTCATGACTATTTACAATCAAGTACTGTTTATAAGCTAATGCTTATAAAATATAATTGTTAAAATTGTATAAGGAAACGAGAACATATATATTTAAATGTTTCATTATACTTGATAACTTGTTATTATCTATGGGATATGAGCATTGTTAAAATCAAATAAATATTTTACTAATCTTTCCAGATTTGTTTATACAAGGATTTTTTTGCTCTATGGTGATATTAATATTCCATATTCTATATAAGGTATAACTTGTATAATTATAAATAGGTTTTATAAAATTAAAAGGATATTTCTGTAGGTAAACTTAATTGTTTTTTGGATTTTGTTTATAAATTATCTACTTTTTTTTATTTTGGTCTTATTTTATTACTTACGTCAATTAAAATTTCGGTTTTACCTAATAAACAATAATTTTTTTGAAATAAATCATAATTTTAAAATTGAAATACCATACTTACTTAAAAGGTATTTTAATTATAAACTATCTCCATGGAAACCTATTTTTTTTAATACTCATTCTACGAATTGTTTTTGAGTTGTTATCACAAAAAGAGTTGAAAAAATATTTTGAGTGACAAATATGCTATTTAAATTGGCGATACTTGTGTATACTGGCCATGTTCAATTCCATTCTTCAATGGTAGTATGTCAACTAAACAGAAAAGCTTAAAAAGTCAACGTATTCAAACTAAAATGAAACATTATTTTAAGAAAGTTAGCAAGAAATTCAACAGCACGAAGCACAATAAGAATAGAGCTTGCATTGAAGAATTTGATATATCTTTAATATCAGATAGTATTTCTTTAAGACAAGAAACACCGATTAATGTGGAGTCAAAGAGACCATTGACTCCTGTTATTCAAGCACCAACAACCGATAGGTATTATATTCCTCAAGAGGACGAATCTCTTCCTGACGGTAAAATATTGTGTAAATCTGGTGAGTTAAAAGATAGAATATTCTACTGGTCATCCAACGCTCCCTCTTTTGAAGAAGTTGCCACATGTTTTTACTTCGATCCTGATAGATTGAAAAGGGCAAAACCTGAAACCATTAAGTGGTTCTATGAACAATGGCAGTATCGGGCAATGTGACAGGCCATAGTTAGTGTAAATAAAATTACTAAAGAATACGTTTCTCGGTTTCATAATTTTTAGATACAATATTAAACACACCTATATATAAGGCCACTGGACATACAATTATGATAGATTTTAGTTAATTAAATATAATATAGATTGAAATATAAATACATTTTACTATAACAATATTATTATCAATTTTGTGACGTTTTTATCGTGCGTAGCATTGTCTCTTTTTACAGGGACAGGATATCTACTTAAGAAATATATACATTGTAAGTGTAAAATATGATTATAAATAAGATCAAGGTATTGTTGATATTATACTGGCTTGATGGTTAAGATGCAATTGTATGCATCAAACATTTTGGTATACATCATTTTACAAGGCGCTACCATATAACAGAGGGTTTACCCTGCTTTTAAGGTTTTTTTTACCAATTTCATTTCTAAAATATGGAAACTAGAATTTGCCACCCATATAATACATATTTGAAAGGATAATAAGGAAGTTAATTGTAAGATATTAAAATAAGTTGATTATTAAATCTCATAGACAATTCAAAGAAGCATAAACATTATAAATAGATACAAGCATGGCACCAAAAGAAGATTGGGAAAAATATAAGGCTCCAGTTGATGCTGATGAGGATAGCAAAGCAGCTAAAGATGACAAGATTGTTCCTTTATCTGAAGGTGATATCCAAGTCTTGAAGACATATGGTGCTGCCCCATATGCTAGTAAGCTAAAAGAAACAGAACAAGATCTAAAAGATATAGAAACTAGAATAAAGGAGAAAGCAGGTGTCAAAGAAAGTGATACCGGTTTAGCACCATCACATTTATGGGATATTATGGGTGATAGACAAAGATTAAGTGAAGAACATCCATTACAAGTAGCACGTTGTACTAAAATCATCAAGAAGAGCAGTGAAGATAATAATGCTGATAGCAGCAGTACGACTGAAACTGCAGAGACTGCAACTAACAGTAACAGTAATGAAGATGAAGATGAAGATGAAGAAGAAGCAAAATATGTAATTAACTTAAAACAAATAGCCAAATTTGTAGTAGGTCTAGGAGAACGTGTTTCCCCAACTGATATCGAAGAAGGTATGAGAGTTGGTGTTGACAGATCAAAATATCATATAGAATTACCATTGCCACCAAGAATTGATCCTTCGGTTACAATGATGACAGTTGAAGAAAAACCAGATGTCACATACACAGATGTTGGTGGTTGTAAAGAACAAATTGAAAAACTAAGAGAAGTTGTTGAATTACCATTATTATCACCAGAAAGATTTGCCACATTGGGTATTGATCCACCAAAGGGTATTCTACTTTATGGTCCACCAGGTACTGGTAAAACTTTATGTGCCCGTGCTGTTGCCAATAGAACTGATGCCACTTTTATTAGAGTTATAGGTTCAGAATTAGTACAAAAATACGTTGGTGAAGGTGCCCGTATGGTCAGAGAATTATTCGAAATGGCTCGTACAAAGAAAGCATGCATTATATTCTTCGATGAAATCGATGCCGTTGGTGGAGCTCGTTTTGATGACGGGGCTGGTGGTGATAACGAAGTTCAAAGAACTATGTTAGAATTAATTACACAATTGGATGGTTTCGATCCAAGGGGTAACATTAAAGTTATGTTCGCAACAAATAGACCAAATACATTAGATCCTGCATTATTAAGACCTGGTAGAATTGATCGTAAAGTAGAGTTTTCTCTTCCTGATTTGGAAGGTCGTGCTAACATTTTCCGTATTCATACTAAATCAATGAGTGTTGAACGTGGTATTAGATGGGAATTAATTTCAAGATTATGTCCTAACTCGACTGGTGCTGAATTAAGATCAGTATGTACAGAAGCAGGTATGTTTGCGATCAGAGCAAGAAGGAAAGTCGCAACAGAAAAAGATTTCCTAAAAGCTGTAGATAAGGTCATTAGTGGTTATAAAAAATTCAGTTCAACATCTCGTTATATGCAATATAATTAGTTTAAAATTAACTATATATATATCTTAGTTCAATTAGTAGTATAAACATATCTATATGTGTATATATACAATCAAATAGTGGTAATAATGATGAATAAGGGAAATGAAACTTTTTATTAATATATTATACAGATCCTAATAGTGCAATTTGTGACTTCTCCTCGAAAAAATGATAAACTTCTTTATCTTTTACGCTTATTCCCACCAACTTACCAAACCCATACCGTCAGTTTGACAACTACCAAGTAGGGCATATGCAGGAGGTTTTTCTTCAATGACTTTTTCTTGTCCATCTTGATTTTGTTGTTCTTCTAATTCTCGTTCCCTTGGTGATTTTGGTTTTACATCGACAAATACTTCTTGCTCTACTCTGAATCTAATTTTTTCATTAATATCAAAATATAGTTTTGTTTCTTCATCCATTGGCCATACCCATGCATTATCACTTATAGAATAATAACTTCCTTCAAACAACATATTTTGAGGAATAAAAATATCATCAAACATACCAGATAAAGATATTTTAATACCTTCTGCTGTACATTTTAAAATCCAACCTGTTATTATTTCACCCACGAATGGTTTAAATACTAACGCCCTGAATGTGACATTAATATAGGAAGCCCCATCCCCAGGCTTTAATTGACCTTCATCGACACTTAGAAGATCATATATAGTTACACACAAACCAACATGAGGAATAACTTTATTAGCAAATTTGTTATTCAATTGATGTGTTATTGCTGATGCTGACTCTCTATGAAATTGATCTGGTGGTATTCTAACCAAATCAGTGATTTTAGACAAAATAAACATCTGTTTCCACTTATAAAAGGAAATGAAACTAGAAAATAATTCTCTTGCTTAGAAATTATTAAAGAAAACACTCGATGCTCTTGAAAATAATTCAATAAACAAACAATTGAAACCTTTAATAGATGTTTAATCCATCTCATCTATTATTTTGTACTGGTTGATTTAATGTGTTTTCCAATAAATTTTTAATATTCGTCCAGAATGAGTGAAAAATTTGAAAAAAAAATATAGAGCGATGAGATGAGATGAGATAGCGATACTTCATAATGAACCGAGTTGTTAACAATGAACAATCAGTTGTAGATCAGAATACTATATACACATATACATCCATAAATATATTCTCACATATACCAGTATATTAGAATTAAGTTTGTCTTTTTAGTTATTTAATATTGTTCAGTAATAACAACAAACACAAGACAAGAAATCCTAGAATAAAGTGGTTCTGAAAGATGTCTAAGCAATTTAGTAAGAAAAATGCACAAAAATATGTGGTAGTTCACAGACCCCATGATGATCCACATTTTTATGATGCTGATGCATCTGAGCACATCTTAGTTCCTGTAGCTAACCCAAATGATCGTAGTAACAGACCTACTTCCAATCCAGCTGTACAAAGAAAAACAATTCCTCAGGCTACCAATTTAAATGATAATATTGGTGAAGCTGCCTTATACGGTATTAAATTTGATGATTCCAAGTATGATTATACTCAACATTTAAGGCCAATGGGGTTAGATCCTGAAAATGCAGTTTTTGTTCCAGCTAAAGGCACTGATGATGATTCTAAAGCTGACAAGAAGAAAAATATAGAAGATTTATTTATCGAACCAACTTATAGAGATGAAGAAATCCAAACAGCTCCTGTCTCGGTTTTCCAAAGAGGTATGGCCAAACCTGAATATTTGAATCACCAACAAAACGTTGTAGATGAAATTAGTGGGTTTAAACCTGATATGAATCCTGCTTTAAGAGAAGTTTTGGAAGCATTAGAAGATGAAGCCTATGTTATTAATGAAGATATTGTAGTTGAACAAAAAACTACAAAGAAAGAACCCAAAGCAAAAGCTACTGCCGAAGAATTAGAACAGGAAGAAGATGATATCTTTGCTGAATTATTACGCGGTGGTGAAGTTGACGAAGAAGGAAATTTTGAAGACGAATATGACGAATGGGATATTGATAACTTAGAAGGATATGAAGATGAACATTATAATGATGAAATTGCTCAGTTTGACAATATTGACAACTTAGAAGATTTACAAGACATTGATTACCAAGCTGATGTCAGAAGATTTCAAAAAGAACAATCTCATGCTAGAAAACAACATGCTTCAGACGATGAGTTTTCCCAAGATGATCTAGAAAGTATCGAACCAGATGGTCAAGATTTAGAAGAAGAAGAAGAAGAAGATGTTTTAGGCGAATTACCTTCCATCCAATCCAAGAACAAAAAAAGTAATAATAAGAAGAAAGAACGTCGTAAGAAAGGTGCTATGTCTGATATATCTGGATTTTCTATGAGTTCGAGTGCTATTGCTCGTACTGAAGTCATGACAGTACTTGATGACAGATACGATAGTATTATCAACGGTTATGATAACTACGAAGAAGACCAAGAGATAGACGAAGAGGAAACTTACGCTCCATTTAACATGGAGGAAGAACGTTCTGATTTTGAATCTTTACTAGATGACTTCCTTGATAACTATGAATTGCAAAGTGGTGGTCGTAAATTAGCTAAGAAAGACGCTGAAAGAGATCGTGCTAAAAATGCTGCTATCGACGCAAGTAATGGTAAACTAACGCTAAGAAAGAAACGTGAAGACCAAAAATCAGCCAATTTAAACACCGTTACAAACAGTTTAAACAGTCTACGTCTGTAATCAGCCTATCACCATTATTAGGTTCATTATTCACACTGCATAGTACTTTAACCATCATTCACTATACCATTCAAAGGCACGTGACCACCAACTATACTACGTATATTGTGACAGCCACAAATAAAAAGATCTAAAGGGAAATTGATAAAGAAGTTCAGCCAAGTTAACTTAGCCTTGAATATATCGTCAATGTTGAGGATAAATTGAACTTAATTCTTATATATATCCATTTTAACATCTATATATCTATACACATATACTCATCTATATATTTGACAAGGAGTACCAGTCAATTAAGTCTGCATAACAAGTACTAAATATAAGGGAAAATTATTTTTATACACTAATCTCAAGTTTAAAATATATAGGACTATAAAAAAATAATTATAAACTAACAGAAAATGCCAACTGAAATTGATCAATTAAGGAAGGAAGTAGCCAAGTTAAATGAACTTGTAAAGAGACAAAGTTTATTGATCTCAAAAACGGGCCAAAATATGCTAGAATTACAACTATCTCAACAAAAAGTAGATGTTTCAAATTTTGGTTCTCCTAAAGGGAAAAAACAATCTCACTTGTCTACTAATGACTTTGCTACAAATGAAGATTTGGTACAATTGGTAGGTGAGCTACAAGGTCAATTGGATAATATCGAAGATAGATCTATAAAGAGAATAGTAAATTCTAGTAAGACTGATCCTAATGATACAATCGCCCTTATTCCAAATGCTGATTCAGAAATTCCTAGTGCTATCGATGGTTTATTCCCTAATACAATAGAAGAATTTGAATCGATCTCAGATATCAAATTATTTAGAATTGCTAAATTCTATGAATTAGTACCACCAAGTGCAAAAGAAGAAGAAGATTTTGAAAACTATTTGGATGGTAAAGTTGAAAATTTCCATATAAGTGATATCCCAGACAAAGATCTTGAAGGGCAATTATCAAATTACAAAAAAGATCAATTGGATGATATCTTTAATGATGTTGCAAGATATTTAGGGTTACGTTCTAGAAGGGGTACCGATGTTTGGTAAAATGTTCAGTGGAAATATTGCCAATATAAAGATTTATTCTTTTAAATTGTCAGTTATTATATAATAATATGCTTAATTAATAATGTACAGGTATAATTTAATTTAATTTAATTAGTTTAATTTAATATATTCTCAAATCAGGATTTAAAATCTTTGTTTTTTGGAATATTGTGAACTTGAGAAATCGTTTGAACGCTTGTTATTATCGTTATTGTTATTGAATCTATTTCTGTTATCGAAAGATTTACCGTTCTTTGGTTGAAGAGGTTTAGAATCTGGGAAAATTTCCATTTCTTGTTGTTTGATTAATCTCTTCCAATCCCATCTCTTTCTAACATACAATTCAAGACTCCAGTTCTTCCAGACTTGTCTACCGTATGTACTATTTTTAACCTTTTCCGATTCACTTTCTAGAGAAGCTGCAATACGTTCTTTATATAAAGTCAATTTAGTAGTGAATTCCCAAAGTTTATCGACAATATGAGACCCGTAAGCGTTACATGCCATATTAATAATATCTTTGGATAGGATGTTCAATAATAGTTTTCTCTTGATAAAATCAACTCTGGTAGTTTGTAATACATTTTCAACAACATGAGAAAACACACCGTGATAACACATTTGTAATAATCTCTCTTCAGGTAAGGCTAACATACTTTCAATAGTAATATTTAAAAATTTATCATCATAATCAATTAACTGTTCCAAAAATAAAGCTCTTCTTCTTTCTTCAGCAGTTGGCCAATCATCTCTGGTGTTACCTAATGTAGAAGAACTTAATAATAAACAACTTTCTAAAATATTTTTATTTTCTGAATCTTGAGAGTAATACTTCTTAATTAATTGTTCGACGACTTCATCTTTTAGATAAGCATCTTGTCTATTACTTGCGTTAATAATAGAAGTACCAAAATCCATATTAGAATTTAATAAGACACTTAATTCAGGAACTACGTCATCTAATATTTGCTTGACTTCCTTATCTTTTAAATGCTTCAATAAAGATTGTACCACGAAAGCACCGGTAGTATCTCTTTTAGCTAATTTAGTGATACGTTCCTTCATGTACAGATGGTATAAACGTTCGACATATTTTAATCTAGCAGATGCGATAATATTTTGCAAGAAATGAGAACCAACGGCATCAGATAATAGATATTCAATAAATGATTCTTCCTTTGGATCCTTTTCATCTTTGGTATTAAATACCAGTCTCCAGAATGAACGATCTCTATCAAAAATACCTTCAACTTGAATAATTAATTGGATAACTGGAGATGCAACTTTATCGACACATAATTCTCTGAATTTAGTAATTAAAGTTGGACTAATATCAGAACGAGATTCTGCATTATTAGTGTACATTTTATATAAAGTGTTAACCATTTCACGTAATTCTAATTTAAATGATTCTGGAGTTTGATAAACTTTGTTAAAATCTTCATTATCTTTAATATCAATCATTTTACGTGCAATCTTTGATTTTTTGGAACGTAAAGTAGAATTATTCTTAGTGGAACTTGGTAATGTCTTGGATGATAAAATCAATATCAATAATCTGACAGAATGAGAGGCATATTGATGTGGAATCATATCTTTCAAATTTGGTTTTAACTCATTTAACATAAATAAGAACATATTTTCCATGGATCCATATACTTCACCAGATTCATCTTCATTTTCAATACCACCATCGAAACTTGGGGTTAACAATTCTTTTTCAATCAATGATGCACTTCTAACAAACAATGTTTCTAAGACATGAGAAGCATATTTATGACAAGATAAATTGTAGAAAAAACCATTGAAGGCTTTAAAAATACTTTTCAATTGAACATCATCACAATCTAAGATAACTCTTTCCATCAATTTTGAACAAATTTGAGATGTAACTAATTTTAATTCTTTACCTTTAGCTTCTTCTAAAACATTAGAAACTAAATGGGACTTTTCATCGCTAGATTCAAAAGCATCCATAGCTAAAGTAGATTCAATTCTCTTAAAATATTCTAATTCTTCTCTATCTAAAACACCGAAAAACATTTGTGGATCGGAACTACCAGTGACATTAGATTTTATAACCTCACTTTCGTCTTTATTGTAAGCTTGTTTAGGCTCATCATGTTGTTCAGTTTCAGCAGTTGGTTCAAAAGTATCTTTCTGTTGCTTTTTTACAAGCTTTCTTCCTCTAGGTTTAGCCATTTTTGGTTGATCTCTATATATGTTTTGTTTAGATTATTAACTAGAGCTCTATCAACTAATTTTATTTTAATATCTACAATTTAAAGACTGCAACTGATAACTTTAAACTCTGTATCTAAAATTCATACTATCCTTCTGGTAATAATATTTCATCTCATCTCATCTCATCTCATCGCTTCTTAAAAATTTTACGCTTGTCGTATGTTGCGACTTATATGTGGTCTGTAAGGGTCTGTAAGATATAATGACATTATTGCACAATTCATTTTTATTTTATTGAAGTTGTTGATTATAAACAATATTTATATATATAAATTATAAATTATTATATAATATTAATGATGATAATGGTGTAGCATATACAAATGGGGATTACTTCTATTTTTGTTTTTTTTTTTTGAAAAAAATTTTATACGTTTTATTCTTCTAGTTACTGGTGTTATTCTAATCATCGTGATCCCAATTACCTGGTTTTGGACCCTTTGGTGGCGCTGGACCACCGGCTCTTTTTGCCATGATAATTTGGTCAATCGACAGCACAGTAGTAGCAGCCTCTGTAGCAACGTTGATTGCGAACTTCTTGGCTGCTAACATATCATAAATACCATCTTCTCTAATATCTTTAACACCTTCGGAAGTTTCACCGTCTAGATCAATACCTTTGAATAAATGTTCTTTATTTTCACTTGATTCATCAGTAATAACTGTGTGTGCAGCATATAGATTTGGTAATACTTCATTAACGTCTAAACCAGCTGATTCGGCTAATGTACGTGGAATAACTTCAAAGGCTAATGCAAATTGTTTAATAGCTAATTGTAATAAACCTGGTGTTTTTTCACCATATTTTGTGATTCTTGAAACCAATTCAATTTCTGTTGCACCAGCACCTGGTAATAATTTACCACCATTTGGTTTCATTAAACCTTTAATAGCTGAAACACCGTCATCGATTGCTCTTTCGATATCATCTAAATTATTTTGAGTAGCACCTCTTAAAATGATAGTAGCAGTTCTAGTAACTTCTTGAGTTTCTTGTTGGAAAATAGTTACTCTATCACCACCAATTTCCATTGTCTTTACTGTTTCAATGATACCAATTTCTTCTGGAGTTGGAGCACCTAATCTTGGTAATGGAGTAGCACCACAAACACGACATATTCTTCTTAATTCGAATTTACTTGGTACTTTTAATACTAAGATACCGTATCTGTTTAAATAATGTAAAGCTAATTCGCCAACACCAGCTCCTGCAATAATACAATTAATTCCCATATCTGAAATTTCTTTCATCATTGAATCAATTTGCTTTTCTTCATCTCTTGAAAAATCTATCATTTCTTTAGCATTATGTAATAAGACGGTACCTTTTGTTTCAGTAGCAGCAATGTCTAATGGACATGTGAATACTGCTACTTTATGTTTAGTACCTTCTTTTAATGATTTAATATGACCTTCTGGTTCTCTGTTGAATACCATACCTTTAATGACAGTTGAGTTTGATAAAGAACCACCCATGATTTTAACCACTCTAATAGAATCAACGTTAAAGAATGGAATTTTACCATCTGGAGTATTTTTTGGTAAAACATGAGAAACAGCATTTGATACTAATTCACTTAATAAATCTTCTGAACCATATTGTTTTGATGCAATTACAGGTTTTATAATTTTTAATAATTCTAATTTATCATTTTTATTTTCAATTTCATTGACTACCATATCATCTAATTCATTTAATGTAAAATTTTTAGCCATATTGTAACCTTGAATAATTTCAACAGCTGATAAACCTAATGCTAATAATTTTTCTGAAACATTTAATAGTTCACCAGCTAAAACCATTACCAAGTTGGTACCATCACCCATATCAATTTTTTGTTGTTCAGTAGCCATTACTAACACTTTAACAGCAGGATGAATAATTTCTAATTCTCTCAACATAGTAGCAGCATCATTTGTAATGATGATCTTTCCTAAATGATTGATGATAACCTTATTTCTACCGCATGGACCCATGGAGGTCAAACACATCTGATGTATTTCACGGATGGCTGCAATGGACTTGTTGATTTGACCATCGGCATTGGAATAACTGTTGTAACCTTGTTTGAACAATCCAGCATTTGGATTCTGTGGTAATTTCAAAGACATCTTATCTTATATTTTATTATATTATATTATCTTCAATTAAAATGACACACAAAAACTGAAAACAATAACCACAGGTAAGTTAAATACGTGTGTGATGCTTAATCTATTCTGACGAGAGTACAATAAATGTAACTTATCCAAAATACATAAACTAAAATGGTCTTCCATTTGTATGTATTTGCAATAATTTTTCAATATTTTTTTCTTTCGTGGTGATGTTTTTGCCATTTTGAAAATTTCAAAACTTACGGCGATGAGATATTTGCCACCATAGAAATAGAGGAACTGGTAGTTAATAAACAGAGAAAGATCAAACAGCAGTGTGTGGATCTGAATATGAATGAGGGGAGATGTAAGTTAGGATATGGGGTGTGTGATGATAAATTATACTGTGTTTGTATCGAATGCTGTACTATTCTTGGTGACAGGTTCATATGGAAGGTTTTTGAAGCGATACCAGTCTGATTCAAAGTGTATCGATTCATGAGTAATTCAGGCTGAGAAAGGGAGGTATACTCTATAGTATATCGTAGTATCATCTTTGTATGTTCCATCGCTATTCTAAGGGGTTCTTAGATCGTCGTGTTTGCAACTATGGTGTATTTGAACATGTCGTTCGTTATGATCAAGTATCAATGTGACAATATCTAGATCAATTGCACGCAGCACAAAACTTACCAACCTAAACGAGTGACAGTTCACTGGTATACTAAGGAGTAGAATCCATAATCATGGAATCATTGCAACTGGGAGACTTTGACAGATAGCAATTTGCTGTCATGAAGGATATTCACCATGTCAATTAAGTTAAAGCCGTTAGACTCCATGCACACCTTCCATGAATAGTTCCCCAAACAACTATATGTCTTGGTCCTTTATGGGTAACCTTTTCTTGTAATTCTATGTTTCTATCTAAGATCAATTGACACTGAACAGAATTTTATTTAAATTCAAAATTAAATATTCGCCTCGTCTGATGTACTTCCACAATAAAAAAATTATTTATAAATTAATAGCTTCTGTAGCTCAGTCGGCAGAGCGTCAGTCTCATAATCTGAAGGTCGAGAGTTCGAACCTCCCCAGGAGCAGTTAATTTTTTATTTTTTTTTTAAACCCCTATTGAAACTAGGTTATTTTTTTTTTAGCTTGTTATATGCATTAGTTGATAATATATCCATATAGTACCAGGTATCCACATTTGCAATAACTGCTATCATATACAGAGCAAGATGCTCTTTCATTGTAATCAGTAACTAATTCTTACTTTATTTAGCCGCCACTATGAGTTTTTTTCTGGGTTCCGTTTTCAAAATTTATTAAGTCTATACCCAAAAAAAAAATGTATATAGAAAGAAGGAGAATAAAGGATTTGAGTTGGGATATCTTTCATTCAGGACTGATCTTGGCTTGATATAGGACTATAGGAACCATTCGGGGTACTGTGGAAAAGTACATTTATTATCTATGATCTCTACGTCATTGGACTACGATCCGGTTGAAGATATATCTGCTATACTGGTAAAAAAACAACATTTGGATGATATCGATCGTTTGATTAATGCTACCAAAAATTATAGGCATAAATTACAATCAGATATTATAACTGATGAAGAATCGTTAACACAGGATGAGACTAATGCCAATGCTACTGATTCTGAGTTGAAGCTGGATATAGATAAAATATTTAATGAGTTTAATGATACAAAAGCTTTTGCAAATACTACACAAGATACAATTTCAAAATTGACTCAAGGTATTTCACATTTAGATAATGCTAAGAAGAATGTTACTCAATCGATGATACTGTTTCAGAATTTGAATATATTGACTGATAGTTACATTAATTGTAAGAAATTGTTACTATCAAAAGCTTTCTTAGAACTTTCATCACATTATAAAATAATGTGTTCATTAGCAGAAAATAATTTTGAATTATATAAATCTGTTGATGAAATTAATAAGATTTTAATTTCCGTAAAACTATTGAAATCAAGCATTTTAGATGAAATAATGAATATTTATAAAAAAATTTTGAATTCTGGTAATAATAGTATTCCTACTACTCCAAATCTAAATAATAGTAGTAATAGCACTAATTCTCACTCATTTATAAATCCTCTTGAATTGAAAAATGGGGTTAGTGGATTATTAGATTCTGATAATGGTTCAAAATTAAAATTAATTGATTTCTGTATTGAAAAATTGTTATATGAGATTACTGAAATTTTCCAAACTGATGATGAAGCAGGTTCATTAGAAAATTTATCAAGACGTTATATCTTTTTCAAAAAAATATTAAATAATTTCAATAAGAATTTCATACAATATTTTTCTGATGATTGGGAAATGCCAATAAAATTAACAGAAAAATTTTATTCAATAACCAAAAAAGATTTAGATTTTTTATTGAAAAAAGAGTTTACTAATACTTCAAAAAATTCAATTGATCTTTTCATGAATTCATTGCAAGAAACAATTGAATTCGAAAAATATATTGACGTTAGATTTTCCAAAAAAATTAAAAATGTTAAGTTATCAAATGCATTCGAGCCATATTTATCATTATGGATTTCACATCAAGATAATTTAATTAACGATGTTTTCTTAAAATACTTAAATGAACCAAAATTACCAAAAAATCCAAACGATTCATTAGTGATTCCATCAAGTGCTGACTTGTTCAGAACATATCGTACAATTTTATCACAAACATTTGATTTAATCACAACAGATAATGACAGTACTGTAAATATATCAATCCGCTTATCAAAATTTTTTATTAAATGGTTATTACAATATTCTGAGAAGATATTAAAACCGTTATTATTACCATTGAATGTTGAAATTAAAAATAAACAAGAAGCTATTCAATATACAATTCTGTTGATAAACACTGCGGATTACTGTTCTACAACTATAGATCAATTGGAAGAAAAATTAATTGAATTTATTGAAGAAAATAATGACAAAAATAATGATAGTCCTTCTTCTAGTGCAGAAAAAATTTCGAATATATTTAATCCAATAAAAAATGTTTACGGGGATTTATTATCAAAGGGAAATACTTTTTTACTTAATAGAATTATTCCTCTAGATTTAAATTATGTCTGGAGAGAATTTAATAATATTGATTGGGCTCATATTAATATCGAAGATTATAGTAGATATATGGTAACTTTAAAGAACACCCTAAGTTATAATCCAAATGATAATAATGATACTGATAATGATACGTCTACAAAAGATAAACCATCAACAGTTGGTGAAAATAAAAGAACAACTATTGAATTAATATTAACTCAATTTAATAGAGATGTCTACAGTTGGAATTTCTTAGACAAAATTATTGATTTAATCACTCATGATTTTATTGGTTGTATCATAAAGCTACTACAACCAATACCACCCTTTGTGAGTGCAAATACAAACAGAAAATTAACTCCAAAACATGTTATACTTATAGGTGAACAGTTGTTATTGGATACAGAATTATTAAAAGAAATATTTCATTCATTGTTATTAAATATGTCCAATGATTCTATAACGAATACTTCTTATAAAAGAGTCAAGAAACATGTTGATAATAATATTGATCAAATATTAAAATTTGTAAAACTATTGATTGTACCAGTGAATTCACCAGATGATTATTTTGAAAATTATAAGAGTTTAACCCAGAATAATGTAAATCAAGCTGTTTGGGCGTTTATGCTATCATTAAAAGGTATGCCATGGGATTTAGCTCAATGGAAACAATATTGGAATGTTTTCCACTTAGAATCTGGAGAAAATGATGTTTCTGTCAATTCCCTTTTCATATTCCAATGGCATTCTGCACTTTTCACTCAATTCCAAAACAATTTATTACGAATTCAAGAACCTACTTGGAATAGCTTCATAAGAAATGATTTAAAAATTATATTACCAAAAAGAACAGTGCAAAACACACATTCCTCACAACCACGATAAATATATACAATAAATTTCCTTCTCATATAACATGATGTATTTAACATTAGTGCATTTATATAATATTATACAACTTACATAAAAAATAAAGAACAATTATTTTTCATTAATCATTCCCTACCTCTAATATTTGTAACTGACTTGTGCACTCACTTTATGATCTGTAGTGGCAAAAGTCTTAAATTGGACTACTTCGCCATCCTCAATTTCTTTACTACTTGAGTCTGCCCATTCTAATGGGACCTTTGCATCTGCATCTGTGTATGCTAATACATTAAAAGTATAGTTTCCTTCATTAACCAGTTCGGGGAGAAATGTTACACTGGCAGTAATTTGTCTTATTAGAGCTCTAATTTGCTTTTGAGTATCATCTTGTGATATTTCACTATTTGCAGATGCAATGTCATCAGATGGTAACTCTTTATCAATATGCAAATGCGTCACATCAAATGCCCATCTCTCTACTACGTCCCCTTCATCGGTATCCACAATGCACAATACTAATTTGTTACACTTGCCACCAAGTAGCCATTTATGCACCTGTGATAAGATCTTACGAATGTACAGCTTTAACTCATCGTCATGTGTCTTTAACAAGGTTAGATCATATCTCTTTACCGTGGTAAAATCTTCTGATGGATATACTCCCCTCTGGTACAGAATTGAATTTATACTGTATTCAAAAAATTCTGTGATTGTTCTAGTAGAACCTTTCAACGATATAGTATTTGACATTGTAAGAGAGTCTCGGTGTTCTATAGTAGGTTACTGATCTATGGGTGTTCCAACCAATTTAATAGATATCCCATTGATTGATACATTATAAAATTGATCTTAATATTGAAAAAGTAGATTAGGCCGACCAGAAATTAAGATATTGGAAATACAATATAAAAGGTGCTTTTATATGTTTTATTGAATTAAGCAAAAGACAAATATAGGAGAACAGTTCTTCAATAGAGTGACTAGAATTTAAGTCAATAATCTATTATTCAATATGGTATGTGTTTAATTGTTTTTTTTTTTGATTATTAAAAGCTATTTAAGGTACATAATTTGGTTTTACTAACATATCTGAATTATCTGATATTCACAAATATTTAGCATGGTATTAAAAGAAGAGAATGGACTCAGGAACTTTTGAAACAAAAGAAGTTGAATGACCAGAAAAAGATTATAGATTACAGAGGTAAAGTCGACAAAATGTTGAATGACAAGAATGATAGAAGCTTTACTTTGGAAAATTTAAAAGGAACTACTGATATATTGAAGATTAATCCAGAATTAAATGTTGCATGGGATTATAGAAGAGATATAATAATTGCATTATCTGGGGAAATAGAACTTCAATTTTGGGAAGATGAGTTGAATTTCACAATGGCTCAATTGAAGAATTTCCCTAAAGTTTACTGGATTTGGGGACATAGAGTATGGGTCTTAAATAACTACCCTAATTCTCCAGTCAAGGTTTGGCAAAGAGAATTAGTGATTGTTGGCAAATTATTAGAACTTGATGCTAGAAATTACCATGGTTGGCATTATAGAAGGCTTGTCATCAAGAAATTAAGGGAAATTACAGGGAAAAGTTTTGACGAACAGGAATTGAATTACACTACTGAAAATATTAATAAGAATATTTCAAACTTTTCTAGTTGGCATCAAAGGGCAAACTTATTACCTCAAATGTTTAATTCTGATGAAATAGAAGATAAAGTTAAGTTCATAAATGATGAAATAATGTATGTTACAAATGCAATGTTTACAGACGCAGAGGATCAATCCGTTTGGTTATATATAAAATGGCTTATTACAAGTGATATTTTATCGAAAACTTTGTCTACCAATGAGTATAAGAAAATGTTGAATGATCTCAAAGAAAATATAGTGGCTATTAACCAAGATGATCTCGATTTTTCCGGTAAACAAAATAATTGGTGTTTAAAAATTCTTATTGTTATTGAAGATATTGAAAAAGAATCAGGAGTTGATGTACAGTCTAAGGCAAAAGAATATTTAGAACAATTGATCCAAACGGACCCTTTGAGAAAAAACAGATATATACATTTATTGAATAAATATTAATTTTATTTATCAATTCAGCTGGCATGTGAAATATGGTACATAAATAAGTAATATATAATGCATGGAAAATTAATATATTAAAGTTATTATATTTTATTTAAAGTTTACGTTTCTTTTCATTTATGATTGAATCTTCATCTAATACAAATTTTGATACTAAAACATATCTTCTTTCCCTTTGTGAAAAATCTCTAATAGTGGTTACATATTTATCAGCATTTATATCTTCGTCTGATAATTCTTTCAGTCCACTTTCTTGACCAGATTTACTTTTTAATTTCATAAATGTCTCTAAAGTTACAGTTGATAAAGTTTCTTGAGGTAAAGAATCTTTTAGGTGGCATGAATCGAATGCGTTGATATAATAATTTATTACAGTATAATATGCTTCATCCACAGAGTCTTTACTGGATTGAAATTGTTTGTAATCCATATTTTGGAATTTATCAGGTATATTCATTAATTCACATGCAATTTTTAGAACAGCTAAAGCTATTGAATGCTGAGGAATAATTAAAATGATATCAAGTTTCAATACATCATATGCAATTATCCATGCTAAATGACAAATTTTATAATCCAAAGCAAATTGCTTACCAAATTTAACAATATATTCATCAATATGGACATGATTATTAATTCTATAATCAAAACAACATGCCTCTAATATTCGGAGTTCAATCTGAAATACTCTTTTCTTAAAATTATCAATAGTTTCTTGTTTTATGTTAGTTACATTTCGCAGCCTCAATGAAGTTGTACATAATTCATTTATCTTTTTAAAGGTTTCTACTTGTTTACAGCTCAATAGCAAACAACTAGTAGCAACGGTATGGCACATCTCTGTTTCAAATCTATTAAATACATAATATCTTTGGTAATAATATATGGCTGCCTCTAAAGTTTTCCTAGGAAATTGAAATTGAATACACATATCACTTAGAAACTTGAATATATTTGTCTTCCTTTGAATATAAGTACGATAATCTTGAATTGTATTCTTATTTGCTTTTTGTAGCTCCTTCCTAGTCAAGTATGGTCTTGACTGGCAAAGTTGAGTTTCAAATTTTGTCGACATTACTAAAGAATAAAAACTAGTTATTAATCACTGTTATGAACTCAACTTCCTGATATAAAACCCCAGTGACTGTATCGATTACAGTTCTCTAATATAACTGATGGATTGGTCGTTTTATGATTACTACATCTTATACAGTTAACTAATACTGCTCTAATGGTAATAATTTAAACTCATCAAGCTTTAAAATTTCTTAATTGCATATCACCGTCAACGAAATGGAAAATTCACCAGAGTTAAGACATAATGAACAATGGATGGGTAGCCTAGATGAAACAGTAATAGCAATCCTAGGTTCACAATTCAGGCTGCCTCTTCAATATATATATATATATATATTTTTGTACTTATGAATTTTTAATTTAATATCTATAAATGTAATATATTTAATTATTATTATTTTTTTTTTAATTTACTTATTTTCTTATGCACTAGTTGTCAATTAATTTGGCTGTCAAGGATTCTAAATCTTCTAGAGTTTGAGGTTCTTCAACTTCAATTATACCATTATCCTCATCACTCGATACTTGCTCGTGTTTAGATTGGAATCTAGTTCTCTTTTTAGGACGCTCATCGGCTTCTGAATCGGAGTTATCAGCCATATCATCACTTAAATTACCTGTTCCCAAGTATGCTACATTAGATTCTGCTTCTCCGTCATCACTGCTATAATCGGCTGCTAGTTCTGCTTCCATTTCTTTTCTCATGTTTTCAAGTCTCTTTCTCTTCTTTTCTTGTTTCTTTTGCTTGGCAACTTGTTTATCTTCAACATCTACATCATTCATGATTTCCTTTTCTCTGTCTATGAATTCTTTCTTTTGTGTTTCTGCACTACCCTTCTTTTCGAAATCTTCCTCACCTTCTAATTCGTAAACAGGATGTGCTTCACCATCGTCATCGAATACCATTCTAGTGGCATTACCTTTGGTAGTTAATGAAGCTTTTTTCGATAGAGCTTTCTTTTGAGATCTTTTAGAAGTAGGCAATGTTAACTCAGGTAACTCTTCTTCATTCAAGGTATGATCAGTACGTTTCATCAACATGAAATCATCATCTTCATCTTCTTGAGCTTGAGATTTGGTTATATTCAAATAATGTTCACTTAAAACAGTTTGATTTTTACGTTCAAACATTTTGTCAACTCTAGTTCTAACAGCTTGTTTTTCTTTGTTTATTATTTCACCATCTTCATTTGTTTTTGATAATGATAATAATGATCTGGATGTGTTCTTTAATTCTTTAGTTTTTTCAACTGACTTCATACCCTTCATCTTAATTTTTGGAGCACCAGGTAACCCTAATGAATTTGCAAATTCTTCGTTAGGTAGTTCGTCAAATTTAAACACTTCTTTATCTTTTTGAATATAAACTGATCTCACATATGAGATAAATGCTTTTTGACCTAAATATTTTAATTCAGGATCTTGGAATAATAATGATTGTAATTGTGGTTTAATTGACTTCTTTTTAGATGGCTTAATAGTTAATTTAGTTGGTTCAATCTTCCTTGAGTGTAATCTCTTTAAGAAACCTTCTTCTTCTTGTGGTGATAACATAATCATGGATTTACCTTGTTTACCATAACGAGCACATCTACCAACTCTATGAATATAAGTATCTACATCTTCAGGACAATCAACTTGAACAACCCAATCAACGGATGGGAAATCAATACCTCTTGCTACAACATCAGTTGCGATTAAACAGACTTGTTGTGCTCTACTAAATTTATCTAACGTTTCTGTTCTTGCTCTTTGTTTTTGTCTACCATGTAAATGCATTAGAGAGATACCTGGTTGCATCTTTCTAAAAGTTTCATATACAAAATGAACTTGTTTAGAACTTGATAAAAATACAATCATCTTATTTTTTAAATGTGATTTAATGAAACTGTATAACATATCCAATTTGTCAGGTAATTCCACTGTAATATATGATTGTTCTAATGTTTCTGGAGTACTTGGACCAGTACCATTTGCCGAATTCAATACATCTTGTGTACCTACAGATTTATAATCAGTTAATGATAATCTCGCTAAATCAGCTAATGATTGAGATTGAGTAGCAGAAAATAATAAGGTTTGTCTCGATGTAGGTAAGTTCCCAACAATAGCATCTAAAGTTTTCTTAAAACCCATATCTAAACATCTGTCGGCTTCATCTAAAACTAATACTTGTAGATTTGATGTATTGAACCCAACAGCTTGATCCATATGTTGTAAAATTCTACCTGGAGTACCGATTAAAATATTAATTTTGGCAATTCTATCAGATTCAAATTTTACATCTTTCCCACCAATAACTAAACCAGCAGAAAACGATGAATGAGTACCAATCTTAGCTAATACTTCATATATTTGCATAGCTAATTCTCTAGTAGGAGAGATGATCAATGCACCTAAACCATCATATTCTGTCCATCTTTCACGGTATAACTTTTCTAATACAGGGATTAAAAATGCTAATGTCTTACCTGAACCAGTTTTAGCCGCACCTAATACATCATGGCCTTTTAATGATACAGGGATGGAATCTCTTTGGATCTCTGTCAACTTCAAGAACGCAGATTGACTCAAACCTTTTAAAGTTTGTGCACTTAACGGCAAATCTTTGAAAAATTTAGCTTTAGTAATCTTAGGATTATATTCTTCGATCTTTGTCTCCAGTTCTTTTAAGTATTCATTCTCCTTCTTACGTGATTCCTTACGTTGAGCGGTTGTAAATTTTTGTTTCTTAGCCATCGTTCTTGTTCGTCTTCCTTTAAAGTGAATTAGTACAGATCGCTGAATGTAACACTGCTATTCGGACAGATGATATATACTTTCTTCTAAAGAGCCACAAGGTAAACACAGGAATGGTATACACTTAAAACTAGCTTTAAATATAAATCTCTTTCATACAGATTTGTACTGTGAAAGTATCAAAAATCTGCGATGAGCATCGCAAGTTTAATAATTTTCCAATTTGAAAAATTTTAATATAGTGGATTCCGTAATATATGATGTGTAAACTGAAATGTATAAGGTATAACCGTTAAAGTAATTTTAATTATTTAAAATAGTGTTGTGAGAACTGCATCTCTTCAAGACTTAAATGCATCAAGGGACTATACATTTGTTGGTTTTAAGTATTTAGTAATTACAATGAGTAGTTTTCGTAAAAGACCACTTTTTAAACCAGATCAACGTAACAAAAGATTTCATTCTGAAAGGAAAAAAATAATACTGCCCATTTTTGAATCATCAGGGCTATTAGAACTAGATTCACATAGTAAAGAAGGTATCCAATTGAAACATGTGGAACCATCAGATGCACAGTCAGCAGATTCGTATTGGGAGAAGAATAATACCCCTATAGAAGATAGACAAACATTCCAATTGGTGATATATAAAAAGGGTAATGTCAACCCTGTGAAAGAATTTGATCTAGGTTCTAAAAGTAGCTATCTTATAGGAAGAGCTCTTGGAAGAAGTGTAGAATCCCGACATGAAGGAGAAAAGGGTAATGATGATAGTAGTGCTGATAAAAAGGAAATTGTACTTGCGGATATAGGGATACCAGAGGAAACATGTTCAAAACAGCATTGTGCTATTCAATTTCGTAACGTTGAAGACAAATTAAAGGTTTATATAATAGATTTGGATTCCTCAAATGGTACTATATTAAATGATGTTAAATTGCCTGTGGCAAGATATGTTGAACTTCGTTCAAAAGATATAATAACCCTTTCTCAAATAGAGGAAGATGTAGAATATGAATTAGGATTTTTTTATGATTAATATTTTTTTTTTTATATTTTAATATATATTTTAATCTATAAAGTTATAATATATAAATATATATATAGCTATAGATAGATATATATAACATATTTTAAATCAAATATCAGTGTAATTCGATAGACATTACACATAATTTTTTATATATTATGTGCAGGATGGTATAAGCAAATCATAATAGATTTAAAATGGATTTGAAAATGAATCAGATTATAATTCATCATGTTCGAAGTAATCACCATCTTCTTCTTCATCTTCGAAATCATCATAGTACTCACCATCTTCACCAGCAGCACCGGAAGAACCAGAACCAGCATATAATTTAGAAGTGATTGGGTAAGCAACCTTTGATAAACCTTCGTATTTTTCATCGAATTCTTCAGCCATAGCAGAATCAAAGTTATCATCTAACCAGTCTAAGACATCATTGACAGCATCTAATAAAGTTTCTTTATCTTCTTCTTCCAATTTATCAGCTAAGTCACCGTTAATTTGATTCTTTAAGTTATGGGCGTAGTTTTCTAATTTATTTCTTGATTCAACCTTAGCTTTAATAACAGCATCTTCAGAAGCGAATTTTTCAGCATCTTCAACCATTCTTTCAATATCATCAGAAGATAATCTACCTTCATCATTAGAAATAGTGATAGATTCAGTTTTACCAGTACCTTTATCGGTAGCAGTAACTTGTAAAATACCATTAGCATCTAAAGCAAAAGAGACTTCAATTTGAGGAACACCTCTTGGAGCAGGTGGAATACCAGTTAATTCGAATTTACCTAATAAATTGTTATCTTTAACCATAGCTCTTTCACCTTCATAAATTTGAATAGTAACAATAGGTTGGTTATCAGCGGCAGTAGAGAAAATTTGAGATTTCTTTGTTGGGATAGCGGTATTTCTTTTAATTAATGGAGTCATGACACCACCAGTAGTTTCAATACCTAAAGTTAAAGCATTAACATCTAATAAGACGATATCTTCGACACCTTCTTCACCAGATAAGACACCAGCTTGAACAGCAGCACCGAATGCAACGGCTTCATCTGGGTTAATACCCTTTGAAGCTTTTTTACCATCGAAGAAAGTTTCTAATAATTGTTGAACTTTTGGAATTCTTGTTGAACCACCAACTAAAACAATATCATCAATATCTTTTTTACTTAAACCTGAATCAGCTAAAACTTTTTCAACAGGTTTTAATGTTTTTTTGAATAAATCTAAATTCATTTCTTCGAATTTTGCTCTTGTTAAAGTTTCACTTAAATCGATACCATCAACAAATGAATCAATTTCAATACGAGTAGACATTTGAGAAGATAAAGCACGTTTTGCCTTTTCAGCTTCTCTTTTCAATTTTGCTAAAGCTTTATTATTATCAGAAACGTCAATACCATGCTTTTTCTTAAAAGATTTAATTAATTGACGTACAATTTTATAATCGAAATCTTCACCACCTAAATGAGTATCACCAGCAGTAGCTTGAACTTCAAAGACACCATTTTCAATAGATAATAATGAAACATCGAAAGTACCACCACCTAAATCGTAAACAATAATTTGATGTTCATCAGAAGTTTTATCTAAACCATAAGCAATTGCAGCAGCAGTTGGTTCATTAACAATTCTTAAAACGTTTAAACCTGCGATAGTACCAGCATCTTTTGTTGCTTGTCTTTGTGCATCATTAAAATAAGCAGGGACAGTAACAACAGCATGAGTAACTTTTTTACCTAAATAATCTTGTGCAATTTCTTTCATTTTACCTAAGATCATACCAGAAATTTCTTCTGGAGTAAAAATTTTTGATTCACCTTTAACATCAACTTGTACAACAGGTTTACCATGTTGATTAATAACATCGAATGGTAAATGTTTAATATCTTTTTGAACAGATCTATCATTAAATTTCATACCAATTAATCTTTTAATATCAAAGATAGTATTTTTTGGATTAGCAGCAACTTGATTTTTAGCAGCATCACCAATTAATCTTTCATCATCAGTAAATGCAACATAAGAAGGAGTAATTCTATTACCTTGTTCATTTGCTAAAATTTCAGTTTTACCATTTTTCATTACAGCAACACATGAATATGTTGTACCTAAATCAATACCAATAACTGTACCATAAGAATCAGAATCATCACCTCTCACTAAAATACCATTAGTTTTTTTATTACCAGAAATTGGTAATACAACTAATAATAAAGTGTAGATAATAACTGTTAATGGTACCAGCCATTTACTACTACTACTGTTCGATTTGTTAAATAACATAATTGAACTGAATACTATTAATGTATATTGGGATTACTACTTTGGACTTGTAAAATAAAAGTTTAAACTAAAAACTAATCAATCCTAAAAGAAAGAAACTCCTGATAAATAAATAACGACAATGGTTCGCTTGTACTTATACAACACGTATATATATATATATATATAAGTGTATGTGTGTGTGTGTATACGTATCAGAATGGGCAATACGAAGGGGTGTTGTTAGAATGCATTACAGGTTTGCAATCCAATCCGATGCATTACAGACATTCGAATTAGTTAGTTCCTTAGTTTCCACCATTCTCAGTTTCGCAATGGACGAGTAACAGACAGACAGACAGACAATACACTAACCATTAGTTCATTATCCCAGTTCATTATCGTATCCCAGTCCAGTTCGGTGGTAGTTGGTAGCAAATGGTCCAGAGAGTAACAGAACGTTCTGGTGATGATGGCTATTCCTGTGCCCACTCCCACTCCCACCCCACCGCCTTTGGGCTTTGCCCTTTGGGCTTTGGCTTTGCCACCGCGAGCGGAAGAAGTTGCCACGTTGTGTTTGTTTGGTGTTTCTTTCTGGAAGGTTCTATGGGCGGGTGACAGTTGTTCTGGTGGTTGGTGGTTGGTGTTGGTGCTGGGGAGAGGGCGACGAGCTGGGCGGTTAAATTTGGGTAATGGTTTTTGTGTATGGTTTTTGTAGATGGGGGGGGGGGGGGGGGTGGG